>JABRPJ010000024.1:0-215532 GCA_013461525.1 Naganishia randhawae
TGGGCGGTAGGGGCGCGCAGGGACACGCATCCTGCAATGACCGGACCCCCCCCGCCTTTGGCCAAACCGCCCCGCCCCCCCCCCCCCCCCCCCCCCGCCTCGGAGCGCACCGGAAGGCGACCAAGGCTGACCTTGGCGCCCCGTTAGACTCCGCCATAGACCAGGCAAAGAACATGGCCGCCGAGTTGTTGGGCACGTCCCAGAGCAAGGCGGAAGAAGCGTACAATGCGGTGCGACAGAGCGTCACGGCGCCTGCATCCGCGACCACTCACGCCGGTAAGCAGACTGCTGGGTGGAGAGGCACGTTGGAGGGGTTGGGCGAACGGGCAGTCACTCAGGTTGCTGGTACGTCCAACCTTGTCTCGTTCTGCCTCCACTCCCGACACAACGGGACCGGAAAAGGCTGACCATGTTTCTACTTTTTCGCGCGCGCGCGTGCACAGAGTTCGGCGGACACTCGGTCAACCCTTCTACCCACGCCACCTCGGACGCGACCCGCAACGTCTCCCTCCCGAGCGAAGAAACCACGGGCGCACACCCGGGCGAGCACTCGGCGGGTGTTGGCGCATTGCCAGGGAGCAAGTTTGCGACCGGGGTTGCCGTGCTGCCGCTTGAGCACGAACAGGGCCAGCAGCAGCAGCAGCAGCAGCAAGGCGCCGCCGGGTTGCCTTCCAGAGCCGAGGAAACACACCGCGCGCATGAAGGGTACGCGCCGTCCGGTCCCGCTATGGCACTGGGAGGAACTTCTTCCGATGCTCACGCGCATCGCCACCACCAGGGGGACGAGGGACAGGCGTCGACGTCTCACCGCTCTGTAACCGAGATCATCATGTCCGGCGCCGCCAACGCGAACAAGCATTCGTCGACGCCCGAGTCGTCGTCCCACGCCGCCGCCGCCGCCACCGGCATTCCCTCGTCCTCGGGTGAGCAGCCGCGAGAGCACCAAGGTTACGCTCCTTCAGGACCTGTCGCAGATTTGGGATCGCACGCCTCTGGTGCCACCAACGCGGCGCCTTCGTACTTGGACGACGCGGCGCATCCGGCGCGTGCCAAGCAGGCGGCTTTGAGCGGTGGGCAGTATGAGCTCGGTGGGCTTACTGGTGCTCCTGCGGCCGTAGCTGAGCGCGGCGATGTGGACAACGAGGTTGCAGGGGCACTTGGTTCGTCAAGAGGCCAGGTCGAGAACCGTGCCACCGAATCTAGCCGACAGCAGACAGAGGGCGTGTCATCTGGCGCCACAGGTCTTGAGGGTTCGTCATCGGTCAACGCCTCCAAGCCCATCACCGGCGGCAGCACCACGGCGTCCTCGACCACCATCCACGCCGCCGCACCGACTCATGGTTCGGGACCGTCGTACGACCTCGCACCACCCCTCGGAGCCATCGTCGGCTCCACCCCGCTCGCCAGCTCGCACACCGGGACAGACCGATCCAAGGACGTGCTTCTCCCCGGAAACATCTCCGCGGCGTTGCCCAAGGAACCAATCGCTGTCTCTGCTCCTACCAGCAGCAGCACCATCGAATCGAGCACCAACTCGGGCATCAACACCCCCGGATCGACGCTGGAATCCGAGCCCGCTACCACGCAATTGACAAACGCGACGACCGGTTCCACCGCGGCCTCTGCTTCGCCGTTCGATGCCGCCCGGTTCCATTCGCCCCGACCGGATCGGGTGGATTCACATGCATCCACTACGGCGATCATGCATGGCAAGTTGGGCAACATGCATCATGAGCAGGAGACGTCTACCGAGTCGAGTTTGAAAGCCGTCACTGAAAAGGGTACGTTGCGTTCTTATTGTTTTTTCAACGGTTTGAGTTGTAGAGGCAGAGTACTGATTGCTTGAACGTGCCCTTTGCAGAACTTCCAAAGACATCTGGAGCTGCTGGCACGTCCGCACCCACTACCCATTCTACCAGTTCGAACACTGCCACTCGTGCGCCCGGTTCTGAAGTCGGTGCAGTAGGCGCCACTTCGGCCTCGGCGGCGCACCCCTCGACCCCTTCCGCCACCGCTGCCACGGCGACCACCCCGGCCACGGGAGCTGGCAAGGACCTCAGTACGGCGAATTCCGAGCCGCACCATACGGTCAAGGAGGAATTCGCGAGTGTTGGACACGGAACGCTGGACAAGCCCGCTAGTTCGGTCGCTGCCAAGCAGGCTCCGAAGACGGAGAGCTCGGCGACGCCTGGACAGGGACGACAGGTCGCTGCTGCGTCTTCGCCTTCTCCTGCCGCTGCCGCTACTGCTCCTTCCGGGTCGGATCACACGTCGACCCAGCACCAGCGAACGGCCAGCGGCGAGTCGAGTGGCAGTAAGCGAAGTTTCTTTGACAAGGTAAGTGCAGGAAGGCTCGGGGTTCGCGTTTTGGTAGTTTGAGTTATTGACTGCTTCTTTCTGCCTCGCTCGCTCGGCACAGCTCAAGTCCAAGATCCATCACAACAAGCACTAGAATGCGGGAAGGAAGGAGGAAGGATGGAGTGAATGAGCGAATAAAGAGCCTCGCCGGGTTGGTTCCGCCGTGGATGCTGAAGTGAACATGTTATAATGCAAATGAAGAAAACGAAAGAGGTTGTGGTAAACATGAATTGCAAATGTATGAATACTGTGTCGCCGCCATGTGCATGTATCTCAGGCGCACACCTATCTCGCACGGATAATGCGCGGAAGCAGATGGCAATCTAATTCGAACGTCATAGTTCTATAAGAGCACTCCGCCCACCTCCCACCCCATACCCACCCCGCAACACACGCTCCCCGCCAAGTCGATGGAATGCCCCGGGCGTTCCCACCAGTCAGGGCATCATCACCTACCATGTCGGCCAACTTCAGAGCACCGCCGCCGCTCCCACCGAAGCCGGCCCGGCTGAACACGGCAGTGTCGAGTAATTCGAGCACCAGCAACCGTGCTGAGCCTCAAATAGGCTTGGTATCCAGCTCTCGTCGACCGGCGATAGGCTCGACCGCCTCCTCCCTCTCTCTTTCATTCAGTGCATCGGCGAGTTCATGGGCCTCCAAGGCAAAATCGGGGTTGAACAACTATGCGAAACCAATGGCCAAGGCAGCGCTTGCGAATGCGTCCAACTACGTCGAAGCTGCGTCCGAGTACCTGTCCGAAAGTAAGAATGGCGATGAACGTTCCCGAGGCATGTCGGTCGGTGACTCGCAGCGACCGCCGCGAAAGCTAGTTGAGCCTCAGGACAAGCTCAACCTCTTGCCCCAGTGGGCTGTATATGTGCCCAGGAAAGATAGAGCTGGGAACGTCATTCAGCATGAATCAGGTTCGTACGTCAAGCCGGTCGAGGTCGTTGCACGCACTGAACCCGGCTTCTTTCCCGTTAGGTATACCTGAATTCGATCTTCACGTACATGTCGCAGGTTACTGTTCGTCATTGACAGCTGCAGAGAATGCACCTACGCTTCTAAAGGTTGCGCTGAGGATTATGAGAAGCAAGTCCAGTGATCCTCCGCGAATACATGAACCACTCCGCTGATCACTTGTGTTTTTGCTATTCAGGCGTGGCTGCATTACCTCCCATCGTTGCTGAAGGCGCTCGCCAATTCGAAGACAAGCTATCCACATCACCCGTCTCCACGCCTACCCTGGAAAAGATTGCAGACCAAGTAAACGAAGACATGCTACGTGCAAAAGGGAAATCAAGCCCCGTTCGAAGCTCTACCATGTCGTCCGTCAACACGACCTCATCGCGAACATCCCGGGTCGATAACAGCGCAGAGAGACTGCTGGCAAATATCACGGAAGAGCAGTTACAAGCGTTACATGCCAACCTCGAGGAACGGCTGGCACCCTTCCGATCGTCCGTCTCTCAACGGCGCGTTCAAGTATCAATATACCCGATCATCCTCGATGATCCGGCGCAGTCTCAACAGCCCGATGATATCAAACCCGACTTTGCCAACAAGCCGCTCATCACTAATGTATTCACGACGTCACCGCAAGGTATATTCTCACACAAGATAGTTATCCCATGGGAACGTATCATCAGTCACGGGCCCAGCCTTCAACTAGCGTTCGGTGGTTTACCTGTCTCCAGTCCATATCACCCTACCAAGGGCCTCTATATCCATGCTCAGCTTCTTACCGAGGGCGGACCCAGTCGACTCCCACTAGCAGCCTCATCGCTTCCGCCAACGCAATCAGGGGAATCTAGTCCAACCGAGTCGGCAGGAGATCTGAAATCTCTAGATTCTGGGGTAACAAGGGTAGACGATGGCGCGAACGCCTTCTTTTCCTCTACCGTTAAGCCGGTCGCCGAAGGCAGTGGCGGAGAAATGGGAGGATTACAGTCTCTCGGCAAAACGGACATCACGGCGAGCGTTTTCAGCAACATCTCGTCGACTGGCGGGGTCCGTATCATATCAGATCTGGATGATACCGTCAAGTATAGTAATATTTTGGGTGGCGCTCGAGAGGCATTCAGGTAAGTCGGTTTTCCGGTTACTCCTGGGACAAGAGTTTAAAGTTCTTGTTGCATTCCTCAGAAATGCGTTCTGCCGAGCTATTGCAGATGTGGGAATCGAGGGGATGTCTGAGCTGTACCACACCCTGGCAGATGCTGGAGTGGCCGGGTATCACTACGTGTCGAACTCGCCGAACGAGCTGCTCCCAGTTCTACGTGAGCATCTTCGGGTGATGTATCCGTATGTTCTCCGTGACCACCAATAAACCTTCTTGTCCTGCTAGAATCCTTCTTTCGCCATCACCATTTCCCCAATGGCTACTCGCTTATGGTACGTATAGCAACCAAACTCCGCTCATTAGTGAGCCATGCTTACCTGTGCGTTCTCTTAGCTCAAGTATTATGGTGGAAAGCACCTCGTCAATGCATTTCTGGAAGAGCCTGGAGATCGAAAGCGGCCTGGCGTCATGGCTGTCCTGGATTCGTTCCCCGACGCCAAGTTCATTCTTATCGGCGATAGTGGCGAACAGGAGTAAGTCAACCCCCCTTGTATCGCTGTGGGCAATTCGTTATTCTTACTGCCTTTCTTGCCAGCCTGGAACTGTACGTTGCGGTCGCAAAAGCTCGCCCGGACAAAGTCTTGGCGATCGCCATCAGGGACGTCAGTTCCGCTGTCGTCAAGTCGAGAAGATTACCGCACAGGCAGCCTACGGCCTCGGAAGTGGACTTTTCCTCTCTAGACGATGCTTTAGGCCATGTCGATGGTCAGGATCAGGCTAAAAAGGCGGGAATAGGAGGGAGAAAGCGAGATGCCGCTAAAAAGCTGTTTAGAGCACCATCGGGCCTCGATCTACGGAGTCTTCGTCTCTCTTCCCCCTCCGAATCAAGTACTCCGACAGGCAGCCATACACCTTCACGTAGACAGGACAGCGCCAGCAGCATAACTTCCAAGGCGGAACCACCAGATTCTCCGGACTCTGTCAATGCCGAAATCTCATCCGTTGGGGCGTCCGGCCTATCCAGTGATCCGGCGATTACGATGGACGAAGAAGTGAGGGAAGCCGAGGAGGAGTTCCAGCAGCTCAGCGCGACCCAAGCCAAGCTGCTGAAACGAGCTGCTGAGTGGACTGAGCGCATGAAGCGTGCATCGCAAGAGGTGCCCGAGGGCGTGGCGCTTATGCAGTTCCGCGAACCGGAAGAGATTCGGGAGACCTTGTTGCAGTTGGTGAAAAGTCACTCGTGAAAAGAGGACTCGCATAGAGAAAGTATTTGCCCAAGTTGTATATTCTATTGCCAATTATTGGCACCATCTTTTTTATTGCTGCGAAGCGCCATATGTGATTCGGAATTCCCGATGCATATCTTGGTCGTTAGTGATACTGGAAGGTATGTCCGACAACGGCCTGCATGAGAGTCTGGGTTTTTATCCTCCACTTCTATGTAGCTGACTCTGTCTACATATCTCGTGAATTCTCTCCTCGTCACTACCAGCTACCCACAAGCTGCCTTATGTGTGAACCAGAGTCGTTGCTGTATATTGCCGGCGGCAGAGCTTGGACGGCGGCCGGTGAAAACGGCGTTTTGAGTATTTCCCTCCACATATTGATCGCCACCGTTCAGCTCCATTACCCAGTGAGTTAATATTGGCAAGAGACATCGATAGTTGAGTTGTTCAAAGCAATAACCTCACATCAAGATCCCGACATGGTACGAGGAGCTGCACGTGGCCGAGGAGCCGCACGAGCACGACGAGGAGCCAACGCAGCGGGCGGAGATGAGGCTGATGCGGCTCCAGCGCCTGCTCCAGTCGCGCGGCGACGGAATGCTAGAGGAGTGGCAGGCCCCACAAGTGCATTGACGTCCTTTCTGAGAGTGAGTGACATGCCAATACATCGGTTTTCAATTCTCCTTTTGACCATCTGCATCGGCACAGGAACACGGAATACAACCTACGAGACCCTTGGAATACGGCTATACGGCTAGGGCTGCAGACGGCAACGGAACAGGTGATTCTACGCCTTCTACTCATGTTGCAGGTCATCCAAGTCCTGGAGTCGATGATCACGGGGGCGCATATACGGACAGAAATACGCAATCTGGTCCAGTCGAAGCCGGTCAAGGAACGCCTGTGTACGACGATGATATGCTTAACGATCATGATAGAGCTCCAATCGCAAGCTCATCGAAAAGGAAAATTGAGGACGAAGCCGCAGAAAAGGTGCCAGAGGTGAGCTGATTGACATTGCCTCATAGTCACAAACCCCGAGCTCACGATCGGATTCATTTAGGACGTCGATTCTGATGAGCTAGATGACGAAGATTTTGTTCCGGCTGTCAAACGTGTTAAGGTCTCTGCGGTCAGCAGCAGGGCTGTTTCTTCAGACTATGCCTCAAATACCGGCTTGCAAGGCATAGGAGAGTTCATGCCATGTGGAGAATGTGGACAGCGGTTTACCGTAGTAGGTCTCGTCACATTGCCTTTCTGGAGTTTAACTTTACTCATGTTTTTGATGACATTCTAGACCGCATATACGAAACCTCATCCCAACAAGCCGAATGCATTTGTCTGTTTCGATTGCTGTACAGCACTTGGAGTTGACCCGTTCGCCAAAGCGAAAAAACCCGCTGCAAAGCGGACCCCGGCGAATAACAAGAAAAAGGACAGTAGGAACAAAGTGGTTTCCTATGAAGAACGTAAAGGACCTGTCAAGCTAGCAGAAATGTGTATCAAGGTGAGATTAGTCCGCACAGATGTCAGGTACGCTTACTAACAATATGCGAATAGATGATCGGCAAGTATATCGAAAACGTTGCAGCTCTCGGCAGTATCGGTAGCATGAACATGGATAAAGTATGCCGCATCATTTCCAAAGGACGTCGTTTGTGAGTTGCTCCAGAGGCCTTATCACGGAATGAGGACTCAAAGCCCTCATCCGTCCGACAGAACGCCAGAGACGGCGACGCTCTTCTATTCAGGAACCAGAGAGGAGTTGGCCATGTTCGACTGCACAAGTGAGTCTTCTATCACTAGATGTATAGTATAAAATGCGTTACCAAATATGCCCTTTATTGTTTAGACCTGACACCCGATAGCTTCATAACGCTTGCTGCCCTTTGCCCAAATTTGCGATCATTACGTCTCGATATGTGTGGCAGAATGGACACAGACACAATGGGCAAGTGGGGTGCTGTGTTTGAGCACCTCCAGCGGATTGAACTTGAAGGACCATTCCTTGTTCGCGTCGACGGATGGATCAAATTTTTGGAAGGTATCGGTGACAAATTGACAGGATTTCTCATAACGTAAGTTTGTTCCGCTTGAGTATTCGATGATTTATCTGTTTAACAATGCCCCCCCCTCTTACAGACAGTCACCAAGATTTGACATAGATTGCCTCAAGGCAATGGTGAAAAACTGTTCAAACTTACAGGAGCTTCGCATGTCGCAATTCGGTTTGCTATGTGATGAGTGGCTACCGATATTAGCGGAGTGCAACAATATCATCCACTTGGACATATCCAGTCCGGGCCAGTACTCTGTGACCGATGATCAGGTCATTGCGCTTCTCCAAAAAATAGGCGACAAACTTGAAACGCTGAACCTCTCGAAGCATACCGCCTTGACCGATAGAGTTCTCCTTGAAGGCATTGTCAAGTTCTGTCCGGGGATCCGACACCTTACATTGCATAACATGCCGGACTATGCCTTCAAGCGTCAAGAAGATGAGCAACCCGACTCTGAACCAAAAGGCATCACGGATGCCGGAATGACGAGATTTTTCAAGGCTTGGAAAGCAGAAGGCCACAAGGGCTTGGTATCGGCGGATTTCCATGGCAACTACATGTGTGGTGGGGAGACACTGGCTGAACTGATTAAACACTCTGGTCCGGTGTTGGAATCCCTCAACATCAGCGCTTGGGGTCCTATATCGCCTGATGTCCTCCAGTCGTTGGGAGAGGATTGCAAAAGATTACGTTCATTGGATCTCGGCTGGTGCAGGGAATTAACAGACATGGGGATGAAGGAAATCCTTGAGGGGTGTGATAGCTTGACCTCAATCAAGGTTTGGGGTAAGTCCAGCAGGATGGTCAAGCTTTTCCTCAAGTAACCTGACTCTGACACTCTATATAGGATGTAATAAGTTGACAGACGCTGTTCCGAGAAAGAAAGGTTGCAAAGTCATTGGTATCGAGACGCACACTATTTAAACACTGCGCCGTTGTATCGTTCTATTACAGCGGACCATCATGTCTCCGATGACGTGCTATCCATGATGGCAGGTTGTATCGTCATTACGGATTATGGATAGAAGAACCACCCGTGCATGTAGACAGGGTTGCGTTGGACTGGAAGATGTTCTTGCTCCCAGGCCACTGCCGGAGGAGCGGTCAAGCGGAAGCGCCGCCACGAATCAGGCGGGAGGCGGGAGGCGGAGCTAAAGCGAGATGCGTCGCCGCGATAGGAGGGCCGCGAACCGGGCGGAAGCAAAAGCAGCGGCAAGTGCTGTCGGAATCAGATTGGGATGCTTGGAGCCTGGGCTGATGACGAAACAGGCGGGATAACCACCCGAAGAAAAAGTCGCGCGCGAGACGGGTCATGGTCACATGCTCTCCCTTCGCAATACTTCAGCGGCAGCCAACATCCCCTCCAGGCACAACTGTCCTCTCTCGCTAACCCCAACCAGCTGACTTGCACAACATGGCTGAAATCGAGCAGAACACTATCGACCACACAAAGGCAGACGTTGCCCAGAATCCCGGTCATGTTGAGAAGGATCAGCTCGACGCACTGACACCTGCTGCGTCCCAACCTGATACTCCCATTGAAAACGAAAACGCTGAAATCACCAAGGATGAAGAAGGTGTCCCCAGTGCCTCCCTTCACCAGCGGGCTTCGCTGGGCGCCCCGGCGCAGAAGCAGAAGAAGATTGCTGTGTTGACTTCCGGAGGTGACTCGGCTGGTATGAATGCTGCAGGTGAGTCCTCGGGTCTGTCATAGATCCTGAAAAGGGAGCCGGAGAAACTGAAACAGTATTCGCCCCAATAACCAGTCCGAGCGGTCGTTCGAATGGGTATCGCTCGAGGTTGCCAAGCTTACATCATTCGAGAGGGATGGGAGGGCCTCGTACGAGGGAACGCGGAATACCACGAAACCGCCGGCACAGCCGCAAACACACCGCAGAACTCCCAGCCTGCTACACCGGCATTATCGAGGAATGCCTCATTTGCAGCCTTGCCTCCCTCGCAACGACTAGCTGCAGCATCCAAGGGCGCAACGTCGAAAAAGGGAAAGACAGAACAGCCTTACGGCCCGTTAACCTTTGGCTTTGGCGAGCTGTTGAAAGACGGTGCCGGAGAAGGAGAAGAGGAAATTGATGGGTCGGATTCGGACCTTCATCATAGTGGCGAGATCGTCGCTAGTGGATCAGAATTCCCTGGCTCAAGTGCTGTGGGAGCAGGTACCGATGGCCAGAAGACGCTCAAAGGAATGTACATTGTACGAGTGGGCTGGGACGATGTACGAGGCTGGATGGGTGAAGGAGGTACCTTGATCGGCTCTTCTCGATGTCCTGCTTTCCGTACGAGAGAGGGAAGGTTGCAGGCAGCCGAGAACTTGATCTCTTTCGGGATTGATTGCCTTGCTGTGTGTGGCGGAGATGGTTCATTGACCGGTGCCGACAAACTCCGAGGTGAATGGCCGAGCTTGGTCAAGGAGCTTCTTGAAACAAAGCGAATCACCAAGGATCAAGCCGAAACTTTTGCTCATCTCAATATTGTCGGTCTTGTCGGGTCCATTGACAACGATATGGCCATGACTGATTTGACGATCGGCGGTATCACTGCGTTGCACCGAATCTGCGAAGCGATCGACTCGATCTCATCTACCGCCAGTTCTCATTCGCGAGCCTTTGTCGTCGAGGTTATGGGTCGACACTGCGGTTGGTTGTCGTTACTTGCTGGTATCGCTACTGGTGCAGACTATGTGTTCATTCCTGAACAACCGCCCAAATCCGAAAGGTGGGAGCAGGAGATGTGCGAAGTTTTGCGTGCTCACAGGCGAGTGGGTAAACGAAAGTCGATCGTTATTGTTGCAGAAGGTGCTCTGGACAGGAACTTGAACCCTATCAAGGGTGAGGATATCAAGAATGTCCTCGTCAAGCAACTTGGTTTGGATACTCGAGTCACTACTCTTGGTCACACACAACGAGGTGGAAAGCCTTGTGCATGGGATAGAATATTGGTAAGTGCAGCGAAATGACGGAAATTTCGCGATTACGATTCGGTTTTTAACAACACTGTCTCTTTAGCCGACAATGCAGGGAGTAGAAGCCGTCGAGACCCTGCTGTCCGCAACCCCGTCCACCCCGTCCTATATGATCGGTATCAGCGAAAACAAAATCACTCGAGTTCCTTTGCTTGAGGCCGTCGCTCACACTCAGGCTGTTGCCACGGCCATTGAGAACAAGGACTTTGACAAGGCGATGTCTTACCGGGACCCTGAATTTGCCGAGAGTTTGCAAGCCTTTTTTGCCAGTTCCACGCTGGATGAACGATTCCGAGTTCCACACGAGAAGCGTCTGCGAGTCGGTATCATCCACGTTGGAGCGCCTGCTGGTGGTATGAACGCCGCTACTCGACAAGCAGTTCGATACTGTGTCGCTCGAGGGCATACTGCATTAGCCATTCAGAACGGTTTCGACGGTCTTCTCGAGGACAACGTTCACGAGCTGTCATGGTTGCGGGTTGACAACTGGACGACCCGAGGTGGTTCCGAATTGGGGACAAACCGAACCCTGCCCGATGTCAACCTGGGCGGTGTGGCAGCTGCGTTCCAGTCCCATGCGTTTGACGCATTGCTCATCATCGGAGGTTTCGAAGCATGGCACGCTTTGCAGATTATGGAGACCGCTCGAAACAACTATCCCAGTTTCCAAATCCCGATGTGTCACCTCCCTGCCACCTTGTCCAACAACGTTCCGCTCACCGATTTCTCGCTTGGGAGTGACACAAGTTTGAACGCGCTGATCGACGCCTGTGACGCCATCAAACAGAGCGCGTCCGCCAGCCGAAACCGAGTGTTCATTGTCGAAACCCAGGGTGGAATGTCGGGCTACATTGCGACTCTAGGCGCATTGGCGGTAAGGTCATGTTCTCTCAATTCGACATACCGTGCTCTTCTTGCTTATACTTGATTACGTTATTTCTGTCAGGTCGGAGGTGTCTTGTGTTACACACCAGAAGATGGAATCAGCCTTGATCTTTTGCGAAAGGACGTTGAATTCTTGAAGAAGCGATACGAGTTGGATGCTCATGGCAAGAGTGAAGGAAGGCTGGTCATCAGGTACGTACTGGCACGGCATCTCACATTTCCGTCGGTCGCACTGACATCCTGGGCGTTTCTCACTATTTCAGGAGCGAAAAGTCGTCCAAGGTGTACACGACAGAGGTCATGACCAACATCTTGAAGGAAGAGGGCAAAGACCTGTTCGATGCTCGATCAGCTTCGTTGGGTCACACGTTGCAGGGCGGCACTCCCTCGCCCTTGGATCGAACCCGCGCTGCTCGACTTACATTGCGATGCATGCAGTTCCTCGAGGAGCACGCTATCCCCCCTTCGCACAAGACGTCCTACAAGGGCCGCCACAAGGTCCTTACCAGCAACACCCCCGAGTCTGCGGCTAGTATCACCATTCAGGGCAGCGGGATCATTTTCGCGCCTGTGGCCGATGTCCTTAAAGCCGCCGATATGAAGAACCGAAGAGGAAAGGAGACTTGGTGGAAGGACATGAAGGCACTTGCAGAGTTGTTAGGGGGCCGGACTGGCTTGGTCAATGATGACCAATAGGCGTTACGCATTCAGGGTATCCGAGATGCGCGTGGATGCCGATTTACTTTGGAAACTAGCGAGAATTTAAGGAATTGATCATATAAAGTACAACCAGACTCTGTCATGTAATCATACTCGAAAGATAGATGAGAGCAATTAACTTGGCCCAACCAAAGACGCTGTGTTGCCTGCTTGCTCTATCATTGCCTACAGCCTATTATTGCCTACAGCGAAGTACGACGTGTCAACGTGCTCGCTTGCTCTAGAGCGCGTTTTCCGCGTTTCAAATGAACACGGCTGGGCGCGTGAACACTCCACAGTGAGCCAACAAGGTGCTCTATCCCACCATCCAGACAGAAGCATACAACAGCCTCTCACCAGCTGCCACTCGGCTTCGGTGATTTCGACCATGCAAGCTCCTTCCTCGGCCGCGGGCGCTGCACCTGCAGTTCAGGACGACTCGGGTGCAGATGGAGTGATGCCGACTGTTTACCTGACTAGTTATCAGGATGTGAGTGTGGCGCTATCCTCCAAAGACCAACAACCCGTACTCAGTCTACGCTTCCAACCACAGACCCCCGTGTTCGAAGCCTTGGTTAGAAATGTCGCCGTCATGATGCGCCGAGCGGATCTGTCAGTATTTCCAGTCAGGAACAGTCTTTCGGTTCTGCTCACGTTGCTGTATATTTGCGTCATCTTCTCGATAGATGGCTCAATGCGACTCAGATCCTCAAAGTGGCGGGTATGCCAAAGACGCAGCGTACGAAATATCTGGAAAAAGAGGTCATTACGGGTCTTCATGAGAAGGTTCAAGGCGGTTGTGAGTAGCAGTAGTTGTGCCATTGCTTTCAAAGCGGTTTCCAAAGGATGGGTGCTTACAATTGGGCGGCGGCTCGTTTGTAGATGGGAAATATCAAGGAACATGGTAAACACATTTCCCCTTGACATGACCCCACTTTCCTTCCACTTAATGACTCCTTGCCTACAATAGGGTTCCGTACCAAACCGGAGTGGAACTCGCTAATCGGAATCATGTGGCAGACATTCTCTTACCGGTCTTTCATCTTCAAGCTCAGGCTGCTCAGATGCCAACGCTGCCCCCAGGGGTCCAGAACGCTCCGCCATCTGCTTCGAAACGAAGAGCAGCGGGAGGCAAGGGAAAAGGGCAAACCACAGCGGAAGGCAGCTCAATGGGCAGCGCCCGAGCTGGGACAGCAGACACAGCTATATCGGGAAGGATGGGCGGGGCAAGCATGAATAGTCCCTTCACCACAATACCTTTCCAACCTGCTTCCGCAAACGGAATGAAGGGTAAAGTGCAGCCAACGCATCAGCAACAAAGTCTCCCTCCGCCTCAGCAGCATCAGCAACACTCGCAGTCTCCGGGGGACGTCTTTGTTGTTCAAACACCACAGGGTCTTCAAGGTCGGACCCTTCAGCCTACTTCAGCTGGCTTGATTCCCGGTTATGGACATGCACATGTCCCTCAACTATATCACCTCCAAGGCCAACAGCAGCAGCAACAGTTATCAGCGCAACAGCATCAACAGCAACAAGTCGGTGTTCACTCGCCAATGGGACTCTATACACATCAATCTCCATATTCCCAATTTCAACAGCAACAACAACATGCCAACCTGATCATGCCGCCACAGGCAACGCAGCAGCAGAATGGGCAGCCTATATCTCTGAAACGGCCGTATCCCGAAGAGTCTGGATTCCAGCCTGGTCATCTGGACGGACACTCGCGCGGCAGTTTTGACCTCAAACAAGGGGCAACGGGTATGGGAGCTGTTTATGTGGATCAGTACGGAAGACCTTTTAGGTACGAGGGTACAAACGAGAGCGCCTCATCGGCCGATCTCGCCAACTTTGGCATGGAGCCTGCGCATCTGGATGGTCCTCCAGCCAAACGTATTAAACTCGCAGGTGCCCAGGCGCACGATATGTTGGCTGCCATGACTGCGGAGACTGCCCCGATGACGCTCGCAGAGGTTCAAGCTCTCCTCAATCACGCCGACGGACCTATGGAATCTTTAACGGAAATTGCTGATGCTGATGTGGAAAATGGCGGTGATTACGAGATCGAGAAGGGGGAAAGTGCAGGCGAATTACCACCCGGGACCAGATCCGCGAGCAAGCCCCAAAGACCGATATCCAGTAGGGACGCTAGTATCACGACACCCCTGAAAGACAAGACTCAATCACAGCTGAGAGCACGAACAAAGCTTTTGGCGATCTTTGAAGCGAGTAACTTCGACGACAGTACCGAAATTGATCTTGACACTCTTCTTGCGCCGAGCCCCAGTTCGAGTCCTGCTCCCGGTAACGGCGATACCTCTTTGGATTCAATGACACCTCATACCGGTATCGATGTAGACCAGGTGATTGACGAGAGGGGTCACACCGCTCTACATTGGGCTGCGGCGCTTGCGCGGGAGAAGCTTGTCGGACAACTTATCGCCCGCGGGGCTGATATCAATC
Source organism: Naganishia randhawae (assembly GCA_013461525.1). Classification (NCBI taxonomy): domain Eukaryota; kingdom Fungi; phylum Basidiomycota; class Tremellomycetes; order Filobasidiales; family Filobasidiaceae; genus Naganishia; species Naganishia randhawae. Next base: position 14,734 of record JABRPJ010000024.1, read on the forward strand.
GAGGTAATTTCGCTGGAGAAACACCTCTTATCCGAGCAGTGTTAGCAATCAACAACGCGGAAGGCGCAGCTTCCTTCCATTCACTTCTGGTCAAACATTTAGGAGAGTCTCTCCGCACGATTGACAACAACCATCGAACGGTTTTGCATCACATTTCTGCTGTGGCGGGCATCAAGGGCCGCTCAGCATCAGCCAACACGTACATGTCAACCTTGTTGGCTTGGATGGCGACCGTTGAAACACCCGAGCAAATTCGAGAATGCGTAAATATTCAAGATGTGAATGGTGACACTGCTCTGAACGTTGCAGCTCGAGTGGGTAACCGAAATCTTGTCAAGCTGTTACTGGATGCGGGAGCGGACAAGTTAAAGGCAAACAAACTGGGACTCCGACCCGGAGACTTTGGGGTACAGGTTGACGTATGTGAATACTCTCCTGCTTGCGGAAACTACTGGCTAATTGCCACGGCACATTTGATAGGGTTTGGACGGCTGTCCTCCATTGACACCTTTAGCCAGGTCCGCTCACAGCGCAAGTCTACCACCAGAGAAAGCCCAGGATTTGACGGCGCGTGAGTACATTAGGAGAGTTCTGGTGAAAGCATTTGTTAACCGGCCAAGTTTGCTTCCCCCGAAAATAGGCCTCACATCGATGATTCAAGACCTAAATAACCAGTTTACAGAGGAAATTAGTACCAAACAGGACAAGCTGGACCAAGTCCAGGCGCAGGTCATTGAAACGACCCGCGAATTGGCCAATCTTCGACGACAGCTGGCCGAGGAGAATGCAAAGTCAGCACAGCTTGACAGCGTCGAGCACAAGAGGCAGAACCTCGAGCGCGCTGTCAGACAGGAATTTGCAGAAATGTGGACTGATGATTCAGAAGGCCCCGACTTGGGTGTCGGAGCTGAGTTTCTTCTTGATAACACTGATCCGAGCATTGACGATGTATCAGCGCTCGATCCGGAGCAGCGAATAGTTCATCTGCGTCGCTTGCGTCTCTGGCAAAAGCAGATGGAGGAGAAGTTACATGACAAAGTACAAAATGCTCTTGGCCTGGAACACAAGAAATTGGAAGAATACAAGAAGGCAATGGCCTCACGGCTCAAGGTGCCTGTTGAGGCGATCGATGAGGTAAGCTATCACAAACCAGCCATATGCATTCGAGGATGTTCTACTGAACTATCTTTCTATTCAGAATATGCTGGACCAACTTACCAAGGCCGTTAGTACCTGCTCGTTACCTATGCATATCTGAGATCCCGATGGCTTATATATTGTACGCCCTAATAGGTCGAAAACGATGGTTTGAAACTTGATCTGCCACAAATGAGCCTGCCAGTGCAAGCAGCGATGTAGCATAACGTAGCTTGCTGGGATTTTTCTTCGACACAGGTTGTTCCGCAGACGTTTGGATTTATTGTTGTTTGCACTAGCATTGCGGATAATATCGTTGTATTATGTATTTACTTTTTACGTATGAAGCGTAGAATCCGTTATCTACAAATCATTTTCATTGGCAAACAAATGGAAACTCCTGGAATAAGATCCAGATGCAATGTATTTGCCGTCGCTCGCTACGTCCACGCTCATGACTTTCCCTTCGTCAGTCTTCAAAGAATTAATGAGTTGCCAATCGTCCGCACTCCAGATCTTGACGGTATGGTCGAAACCGGAAGATGCAAGATAAAGCCCGGACTTGGAGATACTGGTTGTCTTTGGCTTGTCCTCTTTATCGCCGTTCATGTCTATGTCCTCCTTTTCGGAGTTGTGTGATGTGCCGTTGGTGAACTGCATATCCTCTTGTGATCTGAACCACCGAACGTCGGATACAGACGATTTATGTGCGGGAATACTGTGTGCTACCTTAAGCGCGCGAAGATCCCATATACGTATAGAGTCATCTCCCGAACCCGCAGCCACTTGATATCTGCAGAAAAGATTGTCAGATCGTCGATATCACCATATGGGCCAGGTTTAACCGTGATCCTTACCCGTTCGGCGCAAAATCCAAGGACAGGATCTCCCGTATATGGCCATCTAAAACCATCGCCGTTCTACCGGTTCGAACATCCCACACACGACCGACGGCATCGAACCCACTGTGCCAAAGAAAACAGTAAGAGTTCGCTCTCGGATAGGTACAGGAGCCATTTGTACTTACCCCGAAGCAACCAAAGCTCCATCATCCTGGAATGCCAGCGCAAACACTTCTTTTGAGTGACCCTCTTGTAACAAGAGTTCTTTCTTCTTTTCCACATCCCACAATCTCCATGTTCCGTCATATGATGCAGAGCCGATGTAGTTGCCGGATGGATGGAAGGCTATTCGGCAAACTCTCCCTTCGTGCCCTTCGAACGTTGCTAGCGACTTCTCACTGACGAAGGATAGACCCCGTTCAGCTTTTTTTTCACTTTTTGTGATAATTGATGATGCTTTACCTTGCCAAAGACCATATCTTTACGAGCCCGTCTGCTGCCCCAGTAGCAAAATTGATCGCTTTTTCGGACTGCGACAATGTCGCCTGAGGATGCCACGCTACCCCTCCAACCCTGTCTGAGTGGCCTGATAGTGATGGTTCTTTCAGCCAGAGTATTGGATAACTGAAGATTGGTAACATACCTCTCATCGTGGACTTCAAGGTACAGTTTGGCATATTCCATAAACGAGCGTTTCCGGTCCAAGAGCCCGTCAGTAACAGCTTGCTATTTGGTGAGTACCGCACTTGGGAAATTGGTCTTTCATCTCCAATTTGAGAACCCAGTTGGGTAAAGCCCTGAATTGTTTCGAGCTTATGTCAGGCAGTTGAAGGTGCATTTTTACCCAAAGCTTGCACTGACCTTTAACTGCCCGTACACTTGTTTCCGCACTTCGACAATTCTACTCAGAGGTACCGCTGCTTCTTCACGCTGTCTCGCTATACGTCTTCTGGCTCTGGGATCCGGGCCAAAGGTCAGACCCAAAGTACTGGCTTGGCAGCTGGGAACATACCTTGCCAAAGAGTACTCCGCTATTTTCCGTCTAGCTTTGAGAAGATCATCAGAGCCTGGGGTATAGAACTCCTCTTCTTTCTGTGAAATGGGAAGTAACGGACCTTAGGTCGATCTACTTCAGTGTAATGAGGGACTACCCCTTACCTCTTCGTCCTCCTCGTCCTCTTCATCAGTGTTCTCCTCATCCACATCCATGCTACCAGCCCGAGCAACCTGGATCTGCTGTAGAACATACTTGAGACGATCACGACGATCTCCAGGCTATATCTCCAAACAGACTCAGCAACATCGTTATCTCCCGCAACTTGGGTTTCACTCACGCCTTCACCGAAAAGGATAGCCGGCTCTCCCATCTCCCGAAGCTTCGCCTTGACCTGCTTGTCATCCGTAGGGACCGCCATTGTTCTTGCTGCTTTCTTTCTGTCGAGGGCATCTATCAGAGCCGCAGCTTCCGCCCGTTGTCGCTCGAACCCTTCCCCCATCGAGAAATCCACATCTTGCGCTGCAGACAAAAGCGATATATGGAATGAGAGGATCAGCCAAGCAAGCTACGGTTCTATTGCACCACAGCTTACCCAAATCATCGATGTCTACGTTATTCTGAAACAGAAAGGACGTTTGTGTCAATCGGCTACGCAAAATTGCGCGAGACTATGCTAAACCCACCTGATCCATAGCCTCAGGTCGCTCAATAGATATCCGACAGCTAGGAAGCCTGTCTTGAACACTGCTATGACCGTTCACCAGCGAGAACGGTGAATACTGATGTGTACTGACAACGACCGAAGAGGAACGGACGAGGCGTATTGAGCGATCGAACCTGCCAGAGTCGGTGCCGGTCCTGACTGCTGAGCATCACGGTCGTTTATCGCGTCGCATCTCTATGCCTTGTTCCTCTCTCTTCACACAAGGTCTCGCCATTTGCACAGCTCGAACTGCAGTCTCACCGTTTCCCCCTTTGATCTCGCGCCATACGCAGCCCGTTTGCTCCTGCACCGACCACCATGGACCGTCGCAAGTCCGGCACTCGCACTCCCAGTGTCAACGAGAAACAAGTTAACGCTCCAGCTGGCATTCAAGACAGTGCATATGTTCCGCCTTCACTCGCCCGTTTCTACTTGACCCATCTTACTGCAACTCTCATCCACTATCAAGGTTTTACTTCGTGCCAGGCTGGGGTCATCGCAGAGCTTGAGAGAAAGCTTGAAAGTCGTGAGTTTCGCTCTCCTGTTTACATGCCATTTGCGGAATTGCTCAGAATGCCAATGACTGCTTTATAGACATTGCCAATGTATATGAAACAGCGCACCTTCTTGCTGAGCAATGCGGACGTCGGGATCCTCAGACAGGAGACGTAGTTTCAGCCCTGGAGGTCATTCGAAGCGAATCACTACCGCGAACATACCCAGTTGAGGGTCAAGGGTCGAGTGCTGCAGCATCGGGATCCCGGAATCAGGCTGTTGGGGAGAAAGCTGGGTTGCAGATAGACGATGTAACGCGGCCGAGAAGAGAAAGAAAGGCCATGAAGCGAAGGGACGTGCTCCTTTCCGAAGACCTCATTCGCTTTATGCAACGCGATAACCGGCGCCGATCCCAGCTTCCCGACGAAAATGTTCCGGTTGGCATACCCTCTCTTCCGCTCGTGACGAAGCATACTCCAGCTTCAACGTCCCAACCCAGAACGCTCACGATATCTGATACAGAGGACAGTGCGTTGCTGCCAAGTGCTGGTGGATCGGCCTTGGCCATGCGATCGCTCAAAGTTGGCAAAAAGAAGAGGAAGCTTGGTTACATGCTTGACATCCGTGCAAGTCTGCCAGATTTGCCGCCCCGGCATACCTGGAAGCGTGCTTCCGTGAGTTAATCTCTCTCAGAGCCTGATCGCGTATCGAAAACATTAAACCATTTGCGCGTGTTAGTCTGAGCCCATTCCTTCGACAAATACCCCGTATACCGCAGAACAGGGAGGGGCTTCTCGACTCTCTTCCTCAGCCCTCACGTACCTTTCATCTACCCTCAGCACCTCCTCCAACATCCCGCCGGAACTATCCCTTGTTAATCATCGTGTAACGTATGCGCCGGATCCCCTTATCAACCCGCTGTTACACGGTAACGACCAGGAATATTCAACCTCGGCTGGACCTCTAGTACAGATGGACTATGCATCCTCTGCCATACAGGGCAAACTGGATTTCCAAAGAGGTGCCAACGGTTATTTGTCAGACTCCCGACTCTCGAGAACGCCCGGATCCATGCGCATCAAGAGGAATGGGAGCAGAGATGGAAATGGGGCTGGAACACCGAAGAGAAGGCTCAAATTCATTGTGCCTGGCTTGCAAAAGAGGCAAGCGCATCCGAAAGTGATGGCCACGTAAACAGTTTTATACCTAGGCCACCCTGCAGTACTCTTTTCATTTTGTGATGGTCTTGCTCTATCTTCACTTTGAATTACCCCATGGGTATAAAGATGCAGAGTCAACTTACAAGTTACTTGTCCATACGTAATTGATATACATCTGATTGATATAAAGCCAAGGGTGGAAAACAATATGGGCTACAGCGGATGTTCCATGAAACGAAGTGACTTCGGATTCGGTAGCGCAGGCCTCACTCAAGCCGCCGCCAATCCATGCATTCCAACTTCCAGGATTGCGAGTAATTTACCTGCCTTGTCACGCACGTCAAACGACACATCCGTACATAGCGCTCGAACCTGTGCCGGGAGGAGGTAGGGTCGCAAACGATTGATCACTTCTTGCCTTGTCCCTGTATCGAAGCGAATGATCATTACTCTTCAATGCATCACCAGGATTGAGTGGTAGAGGCCGGTTGACTTACTCCGATGACGGTCATTCGTTTCTACTAGATTGATAAAAGCACCGATCGCGGGTATCTTGATCAGAGGCGAATCTGGGATATACTGTAAATGGAGGCGGTTGATCAGTCGCTTTTCGAATGCGTTGAGAGTTCCACTCACCAATGCCTGTTGCATTCCCATCAGAATGTGAGGGCGTTTCAGGATTGCTTCACGATGATGCTCGTTCCCCAAAGCGATGTTGTATAACACAAATAGTGCCTCAAAGAACGATAGAGATGAACGATCAGATAAACGTCAGGGACAAACGCATGCCAGTGCTTACTTGTTCGAGACGATCGCTTGCCTGCATCGTTGCGATGTGTCCACAAGGTTTATATGTGCCTTCCACGCTTGCCTCTTCAAAACCTGATTGTTCGCGACCAGGGGCAGCCATGGCTGCCTCGATAGAATCAAAGAGCGCTTCTTCTCCAACACCTTCGAATAATCGGGTGATCTCTGCTTCGGACGCTTCTGCTATGAGATTCCGCGTGAAAGCAAGAGCTTGTTCACCAATCTCTGGATGTGGGTCTTGTAAATGGCTGTAACAGAGAATCGATTTGAGAATACTTTGACAGGTGGAGGAGAGAGATCTTGTACTTACCGTCGCAGAGTATTCCATCCCAGCTCTTCGATAACTCTACGCCTCACACTCTCCTCGCTCTTGAACACCATGTTTCTCAATGCCCAGATCGAGTTTACTTGAACTTCACGGTCTGTTGCATCCGTTAGGCGAACTAGTGTCTGGATTCCATTTTGAGCAATAAAGTCCTAGCGAAATCAACGCGACTTGAGTACGTTCTCCGGGTCATCTGAAGTGAAGGAAGGTGACTTACAGCTTGCATGGGCGAGAACTCGCAGATCAGATTACACAGCGTCGCGGTTGCAGCGGACAACACAGTCGTTGGCGACTGCAGTTTCCGCTTAGCAACTCTTTCCTTCTCATAACCTGCACTTGCCGCGTACAGCTGCTCCTCCTTGATCAACAGTTCGATAACCGCCTTTGCCACTCCACTGTCGACGAGTGTAGTTCTCAAAATCGCGATTGATCGAGAAAATACTCGGGCCACCTGACAGGCAGCAGCTCGCGTTGCATAAGCCGATGAGTTTAGTGAGTTGCTGACTAACGGAAGGATACCCAGGGATATTGCTTTCTGCTTGGCAGGCTCATGAAAGGTACATAGAGTTGCAACTGCTGTTAAACCAGCGTCGACTAAGCGTCTCGCTGCAACTGATCCTAGCTTTGGCATTTGCAACGGTGATGTCGGTCGATCCTTCAAGTCCTGAGACTGTAACTCCTTGTCTCCGAGTTGTATGATGTCGACACATCGAGCGATTATATTCGTTTCCGTAGCTTTCCGTTGCAGGTCAAGATCATCCTCTACTAGTCTGGCGGTCAGGTAGCACGCCTTGACACGCTCATCAGGCGGTGCAGCCTGGTCCATAAACTGAGACAAATGCTGCAGCAATGTCAATCCAGAGACGGAGGGCGGTAAAGCAAGGGAATGCCATAATTCTCGCTCTGCCAGTCTTCTCTGAGGAGCGTCCCCCCCAGCTATAACGAAGAAGCTTACCAAACTGTGTTCCCGCTTTCGTTAGCTACGTCCTTGATAAAGCTGGTACGTTCATAAACTCACCATGCTGCAGCACTGATGCCGATACCTGGAACTCGAGAATCTAAGAGTTCTGTCATGATTCTCCATTGACGGCCCTCTCCATCCTGAATTCCATTGGTGCTCGACTTTCCTTTCTTATCACTCTCGTCATACTCCTGTATCAGGTGCATGGCTTGAATCGCAGTTGCTTTGTCTTTGACCAACACCGTCAACAAGTCGAGCGCAGCTTGTTTGAGCTTGAAGTTTGAATTCGCTCTCAAACCGAGCGGTCCGGCACCAAGGATCATACTGCATATAGTCTCAACGAGAGGACTAGTGACTGGCGGACTATCAGACTGCAAGGCTGATGGCGAGAAGCGAACCATATTTCGAGCCGAAGCGGATGGTCGTAAAGTGTCTGAAGTCCAAAGAGCTTGCTCGGGTGCATAGGAAGGAGAACCCCACGCGCACAGTGCAGCTCGTTGAACAGGATACATGGCTGTTTGTGCAAGCATTTGCAGTAGAGGAAGAATGGTTTGCGGCTGATTTGCTGTTCGCGGATCCAGGAGGAGCGAAAGGAGGGCATTTATGTGCTTTTTCTGTGCAACACCACGCGGCGAGCGTTAGCAGACCTATCGCAAAAAATCGAAATTATGAGAGCTGTATAGAACTCACCTTATAAACGCTAAGAAGTGCTATCCGAGCTTCAGCTCTGCCGTCTTTTGATTCTAGTCTTGTGTCCTCCATTGGGACATCGACATCAACCGGAACTGTCTCTTCCGAGTATAGGTGCAAATCGAGGAAGATTTCTGTCTCCAATTCTGTGTGACTATCCCATCCCCAAAGGTAATCTGCGATGGCAATGAGGTAATTTCGCAAAGCCCGAAGTAGGGATGGGAGTGCCTTTGAGAGTATATATGCCTGTAGCTTTGGGTCGCTTGGGTTGCTTCCCACCAGGGTGGAGATCGTATGAAGCAAGCAACCGTGGAGGTGAATACTGATGAGGCTGTCGAGTACCCGCTCAGAAGACGCTGATATGATGTCGGAAGGCATCGTGTTAGTCTCTTGCTTCAGGACCGCTGGCTCGAGCGAACCCACAGTTTGAGATGGAGCCTAAAATTACAGTAGCTTCGTTCAGGATCTCCAGCTTTGTGTATTCAAGGGTGTCTTCTGGTTGGACACGGACGAAATCTGTCAACCTGTCAAAGTAAGGCTCCACCTTGTGATAAGTCGATGCCGTAATCAAATCTTCCGATGCTCTCTGTGCGCTACTCACAGTCCCAGAAGCTCTCTGGATGAGACGATCTCGGACTTCCGCAGGGGATTACCTATCAACGCATTCTTGACTTCCTTTAGTCGGTACAGTAGGTCAGACGACGTCGAGGCAGAAGTGAGAGAGTCGTAGACTGCGGCCGAGTTGAGAAGAGGGATTGTCATTCTTGGAGCCGGACCGTGGGATGAGGGGCAAGGCTCTATGACTGCGAGCGAGGGCGTGGTGACAGACCAGGCATACTGGACGGGGACCCTCTGTCCTCTTCGGCTCGTCGGTGTTCCCCTCCAGCTTCCTCTCCCCAGCTGCTCCCCGCGCTAAGACCTCCGCACTGTGTTAGATGACGAATCACACGCTTACTTTCTTTTACCGGCCGGAGCGTTCATCAAGTTTCTATCCACTGTCCACCTTGCCCTTATTATCCTTGCACTCGCTTGACCCACCCGCCCCTCACAGCGTACTGGATCTCGCGTCATCGTGTCAAGCCGATCCTTCACGCATTCCATAGCAATCAGAGCAAACACACCGTTCTTCAACGTCATGTCCAGCCAAAGTTATCCAGCCAACTCGAGACATTCGGGTCGATTTCACAAGGCGTACGATGTTTCTCCTGGAGTCTTGCTCGTGACCTTCAATAGGTTCGTTTCTCGAGAGAATTGAGGTTTGTGTCATATGAATATCCGGACTAAGTCATCCTACCCCAGATCCCCTGTCAATGCATTCCATGAGCCGTGAGCTGCTGGCGTCCCAAAGGATGGATCACGATGTAGCCAGTCCTAATATAATCCGTGCTGAGAACTTACAGAATGTGGAGAGAAATGGGCAAAATCTTCCATGACTTGAGGTTTGACCCCTCAGTCAGAGTCATCGTTCTGGCAAGCGAATCGGAGAAGATATGGACCGCTGGCTTAGACGGTACAGATGCTTTACCGAGCATACATTATCTCGTTATAAAGACTAGCTGATTTCCCTCTCCTACTCCTCCACACAGTCACAAGCGAAGAGGGTACCTCAACAGTCAATCACAACCCCGCTCATAAGGCAATGATTGTTCATGAACATCTCAAGGTCCGTCCTTCTTAATGTTCGTGTGATTTCACCTTGTGCACCTTTAACCCTCACATCAAACATTTCAGGACTTCCAATCCTGTATCTCTGCCATCGAGGAGGCCACTCAGCCTGTCATCGCTGCAATATCTGGTTTGTGCCTAGGCCTAGGAATCGACATCGCTTCCGCTTGTGATGTTAGGCTGGTGAGCGATCAGGCAAGTTTGAGTATTTTGGTGAGTGGTCATCCTCCTCGCGGCACCGCTTTATCGATGACCAATCACGAACCTTGCTCTTGCATAATTCAGGAGGTCAATGCCGGCTTGGCTGCAGACATCGGCACACTTCAACGCTTTCCCAAGATCACTGGTTCTTCCTCTCTGGCAAGAGAACTTGCACTAACTGGTCGTCGATTTACACCCTCTGAAGCTACCGCGATGGGGTTCACCAGCCGAACCGTTCCTGGTGGAAGAGAAGGGGTGATCAAGGAGGCAGTTGGACTTGCCAAGATCATTGCGAGCAAGAGTCCTGTTGCCGTGGTGAGCACCAAGAGGTTGATGATTCGTAAGTAGAGTTCCTTATGCTCGAGGGCGTTGTTCCATGTCTCACATTTATCGCGAGTAGATGCGAGAGATCATTCCGTACAGGAGGGTCTCAACTACACGGCAGCGTGGAACATGTAAGTCCTCATCGTCTACCTGTGGCGCCACAAAGCGCACCCCAATCTGACTATGATCAACTGTCTGTCCGGTACAGGTCAATGTTGCAGTCCGAGGTATGTGCTACAATCATTCTAGTCCGTGCGTGCACAGTGACTGATGGAATCCTTTCTAAACATGCAGGATACGTCAAAGGCGATGATGGCAACTCTGCAAAAGCAGGAAGTAAAGTTCGACGACTTGCCTCAGCTCCCGAAATGGGAGCAGACTGACACTGATCCCAAGAAAGCGCGAGTGTTTAAGCTTTAGTAGAAACGAAGAATGTTGTAAGGGTTCGTGAAATGACATGTAAAGCGGGTTCTTGGATCTTGAGCAGCTTGAGACTGTTTGGTAGCCTGGTGGCCTTCGTTGGCAACCCCTGTTAACTGCTTGTTGCCTCCTCGCTGGCGCTCGTGAGAATCAAGTCTTGCCTTTTGGCTGCCACAGCGCTCAAGCGCATGCTTATGATTGGGGGTCTCCGCGCTTCAACTCCGATACAATAGGCTCAGTGCGCTTACTCCACTGGCACGCCTTTGCTGTCCAGCCGTGCTTGCTCCTGCCAGGGCGTTGACTGTTTCAAGGGACTGGTTAGACAGTGCTGCTGTCCACGAGAAGCATCCAATAAGCTTTACGAGAGTCCAACTGGAACGGAAAAACCGCAAGAAATAGCGGGCTATTAGAGCTGCCAGCCAACGTCATCAAGGCCCTGTGCTCGCCAAGAAGCCCCTCCGAAACGCGCGGGTACCAACTCTACCTCTGGGGTTTCAAACCGCGAAATCAATCAATATCCAGCTCCGCCGCGTGCGTAGTCCACCGCTCTTCCGCACAAAGGGCCAAAGAGTACAAGACTTACCGACAGAACACAAGGAGGCTCCAGTATTTGCAAGAAAGGTCAACAAACACATCCGCATTGCAATACCGTTGACTATCAGGAACTTTCGGTACCGACGGCCATCTTGAAGCATGGGAAACCTGTCGAGTTGCTGCGGCTGTAAGTCACCTCGCGTCAATCTATCGGTGGTCCAATTGGGAGGCAGGACTTCGGAAGTCTCAAGCTGTCTGGCGCAACTTGTTTCGAGGTGAACAGACGGATGCAGCGCTGGGCGAGCAAGGGACGATTGCGATTTGGATAGCCACGTTGAGGGCAATAGAACCGGCGCCACAAATGGCAAAATCTCAGCATCTAAGAGAACAGAACTCACACTTTACTACCTTTCTCGAACAGGTGGCCCAAAACGGAAGCATGTGTATGAACCACTATTGCTGGAGAACGAACGGGAGGCTGTTTCGGAACTGCTCCATCATTTGGAAAGTGGGTAACAGAGGCATTTTCTATATCTTGTTCCACTTCACTTATGCCGCTTCCTTGCAGACCGACAAACGACAAACTTCTTCACTGGAGCTCCACTCGCCTCCCTTACGACCCTCTCATTCAGCGACAACGTCGACCTGCAACGATCAGCCGCTTTAGCGTTTGCAGAGATCACAGAAAAGGAAGTTAGGGAGGTGGGCAGAGACACACTGGACCCAATTTTGTTTCTGCTGGGCAGTCACGACACTGAAGTCCAGAGGGCCGCAAGTGCCGCTCTTGGGAATTTGGCAGTGAACCGTGAGTACGGCTTCCGGTTTTGGAGATTCCTTTCACAAGACAAACTAAAACATAACCGTCTTTTCTGATACCAGCCGAGAACAAACTACTGATAGTCAGATTAGGCGGACTGGAACCATTGATTAGGCAGATGCTCAGTCCGAATGTTGAAGTGCAATGTAATGCAGTCGGATGCATCACCAACCTGGCAACACATGGTACGTCGAAAGGAGATTGGGATCTCACATATGTAGCCTAACGAAGTTTCTGAGATAGATGAAAACAAGACAAAGATTGCCAAATCCGGTGCCTTGGTACCCTTAACCAGATTAGCAAAGTCGAAGGACATGCGAGTACAGAGGAACGCCACCGGAGCCCTCCTGAACATGACACATTCAGGTACGTACCGTAGTTTTCCACGGCGATCTTCCGGGAAACAGTGGACTAAATCATGCCAATCAGACGAGAATCGACACCAGCTCGTACATGCCGGGGCCATCCCCGTCCTTGTTAGCCTACTCAACTCCCCTGATACTGACGTTCAGTATTACTGTACAACGGCACTATCAAACATTGCAGTCGACGGTAAGCATTCCCGAACAAGAGCTTAGGAAACTGAGTCTGACTATATCCACTTCCGCCTTGTTCAAATCAGCTGCAAACAGGAAAAAACTCGCTCAAACGGAGCCTAAGCTCGTACAGTCGCTGGTAGCTCTCATGGAAAGCCGCAGTCTCAAGGTCCAGTGCCAAGCTGCTCTCGCTTTGAGGAATCTCGCCAGCGATGGTGAGTGCCTTTGGGCAGATGGCGTTCAACTTGGGCAGGCTGACCTTTCTTTCGCATATACAGAGAAATATCAACTTGAAATCGTCAAAGCAGACGGTCTTACACCGTTACTCCGTCTCCTACATTCGTCATATCTTCCTCTCATTTTGTCGGCTGCTGCATGTGTCCGGAATGTCTCTATTCATCCTGCCAATGAATCTCCGATCATCGACTCCGGCTTCTTGCAGCCGCTAATTGAACTCTTGTCATTCGATGAGAATGAAGAGGTTCAGTGCCACGCAATCAGCACACTTCGAAATCTCGCAGCAAGTAGTGAACGAAACAAAACAGCCATCGTAGAAGCAGGCGCCGTCGAGCGAATTAAGCAGTTGGTGCTTACTGCACCGCTGGTAGTTCAAAGTGAAATGACGGCATGTGTGGCTGTTTTAGCTCTTAGTGGTAAGCCGGTAATACCATGGACAACTTGTCTCGCTCCTGATCCCGATTGCCCTTCCCTGCTGTAGACGATCTCAAACCACAATTACTGGAAATGGGTATATGTGAAGTCTTGATTCCCTTGACCAATTCACCAAGTGTCGAGGTGCAAGGTAACAGTGCTGCTGCCCTCGGTAACCTTTCGTCAAAAGGTGAGTGACCGACATATCTTGGAATGAATCTTCTGGTTTACACGTCTTGTATTACTCTTGCAGCGGCTGAAGACTATGCGCCATTCAACGCTGTTTGGAATCAACCTGATGGCGGTCTTCACACATATCTCGTTCGATTCCTAGGTAGCCCTGACCAAACATTCCAGCATATCGCCGTCTGGGTAAGCGAGGTCATCGCCTTCGAGCCCTCACTTTACTGATCTTGCGGCTTCCTGAATATAGACAATTGTGCAGCTGTTGGAGGCAGAAGATGAAACCTTGACGAACAACATCCGATCATCACCTATATTACTTTCTCTGATCAAGCAATTGGCAGCAGCAAGCCCGGGATCACAAGACGGAAGCCCTCGCCATGGATCAATCTCGGATGAAGATGATGGAGGCTCCACGGGCGAGAGCGGTGCAAGCGAAATTGCAGCGTTAGCGAGGAGAATTCTGGATCTGACGGATGGCGGCAGTGTTATGGAAGGTCTAACGAATGGTCGATCTGGTAAGAAAATTGGACTTTCATACCCGTTGAAATGCCAAGTTGATGAGCGCTAATCCGGTCCTATCGCGCGACATAGAGGAATCATAGGTCTTGTGGTTGACCTTGCAGCAAACCTAAGCTTTCCATTCATGACCAGGAGCGATAGCATTTACTATCAAAGCCCAACCAGGTTCAGATTCCTGTCGATTGCTCAGTCGACCTTTTCCACCTTTCACAACTTTGAAATGCAGAACAGAATTTAATTGCATGTGGTGTACTTTCTCGACATGACCTGATTACCGTAATATGAAACCTATGAATATTAACGACATGCTAGGATACTGATTCAGCGGACACCGACCGGTTTTGCGGAACAGCAGCCGTCGTCGCTTTGCCAGTGCTTTTTATGGGTTATTGCCGTCGCTTGACGGTGACCATCCGTGAGCTGGACAAATGAGGCATAAGAATAACATGGCCGCGGCTTTAATACCGAAATATAATTTGCAACTTGACCTGTATACATGTTTACACGCGCAAGAGTCTGCACAGGGTGAGGTCAGGGGTCAGTGAACATCATTCAGCGCGTGACACGTTCATAACATATTTAGTAGTTCTAGATCTTCCACCAAGTAGCGGACATGGAGGCTCGCCGAGTGGAGGCTTGCTTCCGACGACGACGACTACTCGACGAGGTCATCTCTGAGACGTCAGACATCGACATGTCCCTACAAATCCCCTACGAACCCTAAACAGCCTGCGCAGTGAAGATCCTCAGGTGCAAGGGTTGAGACATAGTTTGTGTCAAAGAATATAGCTGAGGTTACCGAGGCCATCCCCTCTTGCGTCCCGCCTTGCAGTAATCAGCATGCAGAGGAAAGCTATCCTCATAGCGGTTGGTGGAGCGACCTGTTCTGGAAAGACAACACTTGCCAAGAAGCTACAAGGTGCTTTGCCAAATAACTTCATTATCCATCAGGACGATTTCGCACCGGTATGTTTCTAGCTCTTCGGCCCGCAGCGAATATTCTGGCTGACGTTGTGCCCATGTATGCAGTCATGGGAGAAGATTCCATATCATCCTGATTTCCCCGATATTCAAGACTGGGATCACGCGGACACGGCCATCGACTGGCCTTACTTTGAGAGGGAGGTAGAATACGCCAAGAAAGAAGGAAAGCACTTACCCGAACTTCGTAGCCATGACCACCTCAACAAACAAGTGGAGGTGCCAATTGATGATAGCGTCGTCAAGCAATGGCGTACTCGGTTCCAAGAACTGGAAGCGAAGGAAAGGGAAAAAGGGATCGAGTTGATCTTTGTGCTGCTCGACGGGTTTCTGCTCTTCCATGATCCTGTGAGTTTATCGGCATATCACCCAAATATGTTTTCTGACGAATCCCATAGGAATGCGTGAAATATTACGATGCCCTTTTTTTCCTACGGGTACCGTACGCTATTTTGAAACAACGTCGAGAAGAAAGAGCGCAATATGTTACGCAGAGTGAGCCGCTGATACCTAGATTCAAGATACTCTAACCTCTGACGCGTTTCCGTCCCTTTTTCGGGAGATCCTTCCCTTGCCAAAGCTGGAGACGTATGGCAAGACCCACCTCATTATTTCGAAAACATTGTATACCCTGCGTACGTCGATGCGCACAAGCATTTGTTCACAAACCAAGACGTTGAAAAGGGAGAACTCGCACCGGACTGGTATCGTCGAGCCATGGGTTCAAATGCTGTTCCTAACGGGGAAAACGACAAAGTCGCCGAAGTTTTCACGCCCGCGGAAGGCAGTGAAGGTATGCAAGAGATGGTAGCCAAGGGCTTAGAAAGAATATACGAAGTCGCTCTGAAAAGAGCTTCATCATGACATAGGACATGACCGATGATACCAGTAGTATACCCTGTTGAGGAACGCAACGCGATAGAATAGATAAACTCTTAATCATAAACATCGCAATGGATGAACGTTGATGAATTTGCGCATACAATCTTTCGGACTATATACCGCGGGAACACTTGATCGTTTCTGATTTCAGTAAAGAAAGGATGTGGTATAAAAGCTTTCACGTTTCTCCGATTGTTACCTAGACCTAGCTGTCCAAGCTCATCTGCAAGCACCGATAATCAATCAATGTCGGCTAACGCATAGACCGGTACTGACTTACTGTCACCTCTAACCCACAGTGATCCGCTCTTCGTCAATACAAACTCATAGCCATCTCCGACTGCGATCGAAGCAATATCAATATTCGTTCCTTCTCCCTCACTGCCGAGTGCTAAGGGTATCTGTACCCGATCAAGACCGTCTATCCCTTGACCCCATATCCATGCTTCTCCCTCGTAGGACCAGGCACTACTGCGCGATCCCCCTGCACTTACACCCGCAATTGCGATTCCGCAAAGCGGTTCGATAGGTATAGGCTCCGACAGGTGTGATGGTGGAAGTTTGCACTCAGCCGATTTCGGCAGAGCGGCCCCATACCTATTGTCACCGATACCGAGAACTTGGCCAAATCCGCCGACTTTGCTTCTGCTGAGTAGGATCGCGTGTGAGAGACCGGTAGCTACCGTGTACGTTGTTCCCGGGGGTCCAAGTAAGGGTTTCCAACACGCCTGTGCATCTGATTCAAGGTCGGGAAGTGTCTCAATCCATATGCAGCCCGGTGTCATTAGGTTTTGAGGCTTATCATCCGGGATATCGGCGTAGATACTCCCAGACTCAAGTACAGCCAGGTTTGAAGTGCGATGGAACCCAGCTTCTTGCAGTAATGCCCGGACACTTGCGATACGTGCGAAACTGTCTATAGCGTCAGCTGACAGACGAACAGCCGCCAGACTTTCATTGTCGCGCTCATTGTAACCTAAACCCCAATACAGAACCTCTTGTGACTCTTCTGTAATGCACATGTGATAAGAACCCACAAGACTGCTGTTTTGGAGCGATAATACGCACTCACTCTGCCGGAGCCCAATCAAGGTTCTATCCCAAGGACCCTGTAGCACATCGATGGCATCTATTCCCTCTCTTGTGTCACAGAGGAGTGCTGGAAGGATATCCACAGGATCCCTGACGATGATTTCTGCCCTGCCAGGGCACGTCTTTCCGAAAGGGTTGCTACCAAACGCAAACAGTCGGGATGTTGGCATTTGGGAGGCCAATACCGGTACGCGACGAGGAATGCGGTTAAAATGGGTGTGCAGATCTGGGCATCTGGCTGTGTCCCTCCTTGCTTGCTATGAGAAGCAATGCCGAAAGCAGAGTTTGCAGAACGAAAGAGACAAAGGCCAAGAGCGCAGCAAAAGGCTCCAGGCACAATTACGAAATCTGGGCGTTTACTGCGCGTATATCCACGACGGACGCGTTCGGCTAATAATACTCCTACAAATTGTCAACAAGCATGCAAGCAACACAAGGCAAGAAGACCGACGGTCGGAGTAGATCGTACTTCAACTAATATTTCACGTTCCATTGCTGCAGAACAGGTGTCGATAACTCATTTCATCATTTGCGTCAACAGAGGGGTACAACTTGAAGATCACCAGCATGAGCGTAGAAGCTACATCTGGGCCGCGGCGTGAGCTAGAGATCCCAGCGACTCCAGTCACCGATTTCGCTACACTGGAAGCCCAGAAGGAGAACATCCGACCATTATCGACTGGTCGTTCAGCGTCGACACTATCAGACATCTTCACCAAGGAAAGAGCTGAAGCGGAAAGAGTTCTCCAACAGGGCCACGAAGCCCATCGCCGAGCTATCGATGTTGCGAATCAGAGGGAAGCTGACGGGGAGGAGATGGAGGATGGTGTAATGGACGTTTTAGATCCTTACGTCAAGTAAGCGTCGTACCCTTGCACCTATCGCCTTTCAGCAACCTTATGTTTGGAATCACAGGTATATTGCTTTCATCAACCAACACCACCCGTCTTCGGCGACACATCTATTACCTGTCTTAGAATCGACAACACGCAAATTCGTGGAGGATTCTCGTTTCTTCCAGGATCTGCGGTATCTCAAGTTGTGGGTGCAGTATTCGAAACTGGTAGAGAAAAGTGAGGATATCTGGTCCTTCTTGAATTCTAAGGAGATTGGAACAAACCATGCATTAATGTACGAGGAGTGGGCGCAGAGTTGCGAAAGTCGGGGGAGGTGAGTTCTCGTCATCATCGTCAATCATCGTGTAACGTACATTAACCAATCGTCGATGCACTACGTCAGGCGGCAGAAAGCAGATGAAGTATACCGTATTGGCATACATCGTAAAGCACAGCCATTACGACGGCTACAAACCACATATCAAGCTTTCCAAGCCAGAGAATCGGATCCAGCCGGAGTCGTAGTAACCGCTACGCCATCCGGCGCCGCACCACAGTCAGCGCAACGCCGTGTGCTTGGGGATCGAACGACCACTCGAGGCTTGGGGCCACAGGTCACCAAGTCTTCAAGCCTACCTGATAATGGCGCTCGTTTAGACGTCTTCTCCGAGGAAGCCAGTAATTCCGCTGGAATGCTAGACGAAAAAGCTGGGGAATGGGGAGACTTTGGAACTCGGGATCAGAACAGGAGGGAAAACGTCAAGGAAGCTTCCACATGGAAAGGCGAGGTCTTGCCGCAAAGTGCGAAAGCGAAAGCTAGGATCGCACCGAGAACTCCCAAAATAGAGGTTTTCAAAGATTCGGTAAGTCTGACTGTGTGAGGCACGAGACTCCATGTTTACGCATTGATTGTATTTTCTGACTACTGTCACAGGGCGCTATGGAAAACACCAAGACGACTAGCGACTTCATGTCCCGAGGCGGCGTCTCACAATCCGATGCTGAACAGCTTCGATCAAATCCTTTGAAAAACTTCGCTCAAGCCTCCCAAACTCCCGGTGTTCCGCCCATTCCAGAAACCGGTAAAAAGCTCAGCACGAGTCAACAGCACATTTCAGCTCCAGGTGCTACTCCCTGGTCTGTTCCCAACGAGGGCAAGGAGGTCCCCGGAAAGAATGGCAAGATCGAACGCAGAATGTTTGAATGGGACGAAGTGTTCAAGAACGGCGAGGAGTGGAGTTTCGAGGAAATCCGTGCAAGAAGAGCTGGTCTTCTAGGCAATATGGGAAAGGAGGTTCGGGAATGGGAAAAGCAGTGGCATGCTCCAGGAGGTATGTATTTCAAGCTCATCCTGAAAATACAGTTATACTGATGGATTCTGAATTTGAAGCGACTTCGCCGAAACCGGTACAGAAGAAAGGACCACCTTCTCCCACAGTGAACACCAAAGCAGCAATGGCAGACGTCTACGAACTTTTCAACCAGACTGTGAATGCTGGAGTTGCATCTCGGGATAGTGACGATGACAGCTCAAGTGATGATGACAGCGATTCGGACGCAGACGGCATAACAGAAAGTCAAGTACCGCCAACACCCCTACCAGCACCTATCATGAGTGGGATGATGAGGATGGGACTTTCAACACCTGGGCCGATGATTCCACCGACGCCGACCCCAGCTCAGGGACATATATCGGGCAGAAAACTGGCAAATCCGGCCGTCTCATTACAGGTCTTTGCAGATGAGAACGCGCACCGACCCACAGCGCCTTCTATCAATAAAATCGCTGTATTCACTGATGAGAATACTACACCTGCCGTTTTCTCAGATGAGAATGCACAACCCCGGAAGTTGGCAGTATTCCAAGACGAGAATGCTCTCCCTCAGTCCGCAGCCAAGCGGGCGCTGTCGAGCGGCGTCGCCACACCAGCGAAGACTCCACTGGCCCCTAAAGCAACTCCTCTTGCTACGAAGACTATCGATCCCACCGGAACAACCCCTCTCCGACCATACATAGAAACATCACAGTTTACAACGCCCCGCACGGAAGGCGCCCAGCGGCGTCTAAATATTTTCCAAGAAAATACTGAACCGCCTTCTGTTGATATCCAGCAAGGATATGCACAGGAACAAGTATTCAACAACATACCAGAGGTGATCCAAGAGGAAGAAGAACCAGAAGAAGATTACGATGAACACAATCCAAGACGGATATTCAGCTGTGGTGCTGCTTTCAATACCATGACCCCGATCACCGAACGCACAGAGCAATTTACACAGAGCACACAAGGGTTCACCCTTCGTTCTTCTACTTCCAGTAATTTGGGAAAGGCACAGGAGTCCGATGATGACGAAGACCCTCTGGTGGAGTCAATAATGCCAGTCGATAAACGTCTGGAAACTTTAACGGAATACAGCGAAAGAAGCAGTAGAGCCGACAAATCGAAGGGAGTTTTCTCAGAACCCACAAGCCCACAGACAACTTCTGAGAGACACAGCTCCCGAGCGACTCACGCCTACGGCGAGCAAACATCGTTCCAGCTCTCTCCTGGCCACACGATAGCGGAACCCGCCGAGCCGAGGACCATTGGAGATGAGGGAAATGATACTGCGCCTCGACCGGCGGACTCGCCGGTTTCACCTGTTGAGAGCACTCTTGCATCGCCTAAAATCCTGGCTTCCGCGACTCCCGGGGCAGATACTTCTTCGGTTTTCGATCCACCCAATCCGTGTTGTCCAACAGATTTCGAGATCATCAACCGGCTTGTATCCGCCCTTGATACACCTCTTACGCATACTTCTGGATTCAACCTTTTGCGTGAACGACAAAGTGGACAACTTCCTGAATTGCAGAAAGTGTTCAAGAGCGCACTGAGACGATCCACATCAAACAGCAAACGTGCACCATCTACCGAAACGTCGTATCTCTTGCAGATAGGTGACAAGCATTATGAGGTCGAAGACAAAATCGGCGAAGGGGGCTTTGGCGCTGTTTTTAGAGCGATTGATCTTGAAGCTCGACAAATCGCCGACGATGACAGTGACGGAGAAGACGACGAAATGGCTGCTGAAGCCGCTTACACAGTGGCAATCAAAGTCGAGCAGCCTGCCAACCTCTGGGAGGCAGTAGTTCTATACAGGTTATGGCAGAGACTTCCTCAAGAATACCATCCTTCCATCGTAAAGTTCCGAGGCTTGAACATGTTCGAAGACGAAAGCATGCTTGTCCTCGACTTCTACTCTCAAGGCACCCTTCTCAATGCCGTCAACAACGCCTCTTCGTGGGGTATCGGCACAAGTTCTGGCCCGGGAATGGACGAGATTTTGGCTATCTTCTTCGCCATCGAGCTCATGAAGGTTGTGGAGGCGCTCCATCGAGCTGACTTCATTCATGGCGACCTCAAGATTGACAATTGTCTTGTCCGACTAAGCGAATCCAATTCCGGCTGGAAAAGCCAATACGAGATGACTGGCGAAAACGGCTGGAGCCAGAAGGGCATTCGGCTAATCGATTTTGGGCGCGCCATCGACTTTCAAATGTGGCCTGCTGGAAATCAACAGACTTTCGTCGCAGACTGGAAGACGGACGAGAAGGACTGCCGAGAGATACGAGAAGGCAGACCTTGGAGTTATCAAGCGGATTATCATGGGCTCGCCAGCATCTGCTATTGTATGCTATTCGGAAAGTATATGACAATCGAGGTTGCACCGTCGAACCCTCAAGATGGTGGTCAGGAAAGATATAAAGCTCAAGGTGTCTTCAAGCGGGTGAGTGGAAAAAACGAACAGACTGTGGATGATGCCTTTCATGCTGATTCCGCTTGGTCCCAGTACTGGCAAACCGATCTGTGGAATTCTCTATTCGATCTTCTCCTCAACCCGTGCTTGGTCCGCCCTGGTGGGGTTCTACCCATCAGCGATGAGCTGGCAAGCGTAAGAGCCGAATTCGAACTGTGGTTGGAGGAGAACTGCAACAAGGGAGGCAAGAACTTGAAAAATCTTCTTACCAAGATTGAGTTAGCAACAATGAGGAAATAGATTTGAGCTTGGAATCTGTTCCGTTATATGGACCGTATATCTCATTCACTATTCGACTCCTTTTATCAACTTCTTGTAACATGGGTATCATATCTGATTTTGGGGAAAGTCGCTTTGAAAGCTTTCACCGCATAATCCCTCCATAACGCGAAGGCTTCAGCTGTGGCACACCAAATTCAAGTTCTTGAGCCTATGTGGTATAATCGGGTACCAGGTCTAATCTGGACTATATTAAGTGTAAGGCAAATGACAGGGCATCTGCAAACTGCAAGCGTGTCAGGATTCGAGCTAACCCTCCTGCGGCCCCGTTCAATGCCGGGTTATTGCACCGCGTTCCGGAATGCTGATGGAGAACTCATGCATACGATACAACGACTGTCATCCCTGTTATGTGCAGTCTGTTGTATATCACTTGGCTGCTCCGAAATGTCAATCAGCTATATATTCTTAGCACCATTACCAGGTTCTAGACTTACAAGAACCGACTTAGCAAATGCTCTCTCGCTCACTTGGCTTCCTTCAAGTTGTTTTCCAGCCCTTGCAGGGTCCTGACCAACGATCCACCTGCAGCACTCTGCAAAGTGCCCACCAACTGGCTTCCCGATGATTCCAGCAATCCAACGAGTTGCGCGTGCAGTGTGCTAATCTCTGGTAATTTGGCAATGTCCGCTACCTGTTGTGCAGACACAACGCTGTCTCCGTCGAAAATGCCGCCAAGGAGCATCAATCGGGAGTTGACGGGGAAAGAACCCTGGGTAGCGACGGGTGGACGTTGGTCGAGTGCTTTGTTGATAGCTTGGAGAATCTTTCCGACGTGGGTCGGGGAAAAGTTGGGGCACGTGATAAGCGCAAGTGGTCCAGAGAGCAAAGAGGACAATGTCTTCGCAGATTTGGAATTTGTTCGTCGGTTGTTGACGACGGCGGAAAGAATGCCTGTTCGGACCGTTGTTAAAGTAGCGTTCGATTCGAAAGACGTTGAAGGGATGTTGGCAATGGCTCGACGAATGGCGCCCAGTTCGGCCATCGTCAAGTTGTTGGGTTGGAAAAGGAGGACAGCTGGGGATTCATTGAGGATGTGATTGTATGATTGGTAGAGGACCGTTTTCCTGTCGCTGTAGACACGCGTGGGCTTTGCAGCGACAGTCGAAGCTTGTCTTCTACATGACGCTCGAGTCGCAAGCGGTAATCGGAGGGAGCTTCCTATTGTGGATGATCGTTGGATCGGATTCATAGCGACGATTTTCATCCACTGAGTCTGGGCACTTGGCGGTAGGGAAGCAGGGCGCTGCGTTTGGCCGCCTGAGCTTCAAGTATATGATCCCTTGTTGCAATTCAGTTTTCCCTAACCTGAAAGCGATCGGAGACCGTCGAAAAGGAACAAGTTTCGAGCTGAAAATTCAGCCTATAATGGCCAGCGCAGATAATCCAGAAATTCAGGAACCTGCCAAACCTAGCGCCGTCGGAGCTGGCCGCTGTGGTAGCTGATAGCAACTCTGATAGCTGGACCCCATGCTTGTGCGTCTCGGGCACGTGCCTACAAGTATAAACCCCGATTCGTTGCCTTGGGCGACCCCTGTAGCCTCTGAGTCTCATCGACCCAAACCTGAATTTTGTATCCCTATGACGGATCCGGAAAAGTCACCTCTACTGGACCAAGATCGGGTCGATGTCGCTGCACGAAATCTGGAAGTCGATTCTCCTGGTCCCGAGGAGCATGCCCAGACTGCTCCGTACTCGACCTTTCGGATCTTCTACCTTGTCGTATTTCTGCTCTTAATAAAGACTTCAATCATCGTTGGGATAACGAGCCGGCATTACTGGAACTTCAGTGATGCAACGTCCCCGAAAGACATCTGTCCTCAACCTGCACCCTCAGGCAAGCCCTCTCAGTGGTCGAATATCTATAATCATAGCGGATTCGACAAAGAGAGCGCGGAGCGACTTGCTGGTGCAGTGAAAATACCCACACAGTAAGAATCAAAGGCTGAAGCCTGGAAAGGGCGGCTTATAACCTGCAACAAACTCAGGTCTTTCGATGATATGGGTGAACCAGGAGAGGATGACCGGTGGAAGCCATTCAACGACTTGAAGGCCTATATGAAGAAGACCTTTCCAACAGTGTGAGCAGTACAAATTCAGCCGTTTATAAGGACTGTCAGGATGAACGGCTTTCCACCCTCCGGAATCCTTCCCATACAAGGCACCACGAAATGACCCTAGATCTTGTTAACTCACACTCGATGATATACACATTGGAGGGCAGTGATAAGGAACTTAAGCCTCTTATGCTTACAGGACACCTGGATGTAGTGCCTGCCACAACTTCTCTAGATCGGTGGACTTACCCGCCTTTCGAAGGTGTCATTGAAGGAGAGTGGATTTATGGACGAGGCACTTCCGATTGCAAAGTAAGCAAGGAGTTGCAACTGCTTCGCTATTCCCTTTTTAACGTGGCTCCTATAGAACAACGTTATAGGAATTCTGACAGCTCTAGAGTATATGCTCAAGAACGGCTGGGAACCCAAGCGAACGACAATTGCAGCTTTTGGCATGGACGAGGAAGTTGGCGGAGAACGGGGCGCTACAGCGATCAATGATTTCCTTGAGAAACATTACGGACCCCAGGGGATGGCCATGATCGTGGACGAAGGCGGCATGGGCATTGAAACGCTTTACGGAACCCAATTTGCCTTGCCTGGCATGGCAGAAAAGGGCTACGGGAACTTTATGATCCAGGTCGACATGGCTGGCGGGCATTCTTCCGTGCCCTCCAAACATACGTCCATCGGTATCTTGTCGAAGATTATCTCGGAAATCGAGGATCAGGATCTTTTTGAGCCGGATATGCGACAAACAAGCCCGATGTGGGGATACATGCAATGCGTGGCGACTCACGGTAAAGATAATGTGCCTCGTTGGATTACAGACGCTGTGCGCAGTTCGCGACCAGATCTTGCCAAAGTCGGAAACGAATTTGCAAGCGTCTCGCCAGCCAATAGATACCTGATTCAGACATCCAAGGCCGCGACTGTCATTACCGGCGGCAACAAGGTAAGTACTCACTTGAGATGACCCGCAAGGGAGAAGGAGCTGAGAGGGGCTTGCGTAAAGGTGAATGCATTGCCCGAATCCGCGCTGGTCACTATCAACAGTCGCATCGATCTCTTCTCTGATGGTGCGTACTTGGGTGCTTCCTTTCTTGATTCTACAGGTGCTCATGCTGTTTACTCTTGATTTTCAGTCGCCGAGGTGTCCCAGGCATACATGGCGATCATGCGAAAAATTGCCAACGCTTACAATCTCTCTACCCAAGGCGAAAACAACATGAATGACAAAGGTTATTCTATCGGGAACATTAGTCTTGCAGTGAACCAGCCGGGACCGCCAAGCCCTATCACACCCACCGATTCGTCCGCGTTTGCAGTGTTTGCAAAGGCGGTTCAGGCAGCGTTCGGAGGAGATGTTATCACCGCTCCCAGCTCAATGACGGGTAATACTGATACCAGACACTACGTAAGTATTGAATGGCACAACGCGGAAACACCTTTTTAAGCTGACATTGTAAACTTACCTTTGCAGGTCAATCTGTAAGTCTACGGCCTACATCTTGACCTTCTTGCTTGCGCTGGGAACATTGTTTTTGATCGTCGCAACACCTCGTGTCACGACAGTACCAAGCATATCTATCGTTGGAGTCCAAGTCGAATTGGCACAAGACTTTATGCCCACACGGTCGACGAAAAGATCAGTGAGTCCAGCGGCATCTTCTTCAACTTCCTTTGTTTCAGCACTGACAGACCACCTCATCCAGAAATCCAAACTCACGTCGACGCTATCAAATTCTATACCGGTAGGCGGATTTTCATGAACAGAACAAAGGCACCAACTGAACTGAAAAGACTCGCATCCCTTTCAGAACTCATTGTGCAGGCAGACTCGGTTGGCAACGAGCTGTAGACCGCCTAAGATGCGAATACCAATACTCGTTTACATATAAAGTCAAGTAGACTACAACCAATTGTAGAGGAGATACAAATATCAGATATGAATCTATTGCCCACCATTCCCCTGATGCTCAATTCTTCCCGCGACAGCTGCCAAGACCTGCACCGCAGAATTGTGCCACAAAGAGATACAGCAACAATACGCAAACTACGCCACTGAGCATCATTATGCGCGTGTTCTTCCACCACATCTGACGCCTCATGTTCCTTGCACCTCTACGGAAAGCGTGCGCCTGACCGGCCATGCTGTCTGTCTTGTCCACTAGCAACTCGATCCGTTCCCCACGAGCAAGTACCGCGTCGATGTTTTGGACCATGATGTCCTTTCTGCAAGGCGTTAATAGTGGCCGTGAATCGAATTAGCTCTTAGACCTGACCAGCATTACGCTACAGGACATACACATTGTTTAGGTCAGACTGCGCTTGCTTGAGCGGATCATTTGGCGGATTCGTGCTGTATTGATGCATCAGAGCCTCTAATTCATCCTCGAAAGCATCCTGCAGTTCAAGATGGGAGACGGTAGAGCCCTCAAGATCCTGCGGCGAGAAGCGGGTCTTGAACTAGAAAAGAGCACACGGTATGGTTCAAGTAAAAAGCTGGTGTGGAATACCTTGATCCGGAAACGAACGTACCCGCCTCTCTACCTCCGCAAGGAATGCGAAAGGCGTCCTGCGGCCCACTGTATCATCTGCCACGACCAGGTATACGATTCCTTCCGACGACACATAATGGATTAGCTTGTCCTGCCATACGTCTGGGGAAACCCGAGTATCCAGAGGGTCCAGGAAGGATGAGCACGCTTCGTTGCACCGGCGCAGAAAGATGACAGGCACACTGACAGGTCAATTTGCAGTCGTTCGGAGGTATCTTTGAAAGAATCGTGATTTGCGCCGCTGGAAACCGAGAAGCTGGGGGAATCAGCCATGCTCGCACGATTGAGCGGAAGGACTCGCTGTGACTGACTTACACTGCTTGAATGCGCCGTGGCTGGTCGAATGCTCGGCCAGAACGGTTGTACCTTTAGCGATCAAAGTATGAATCAAAGACATCTTGAGGCTGCCCAGAGGAAACGCTAAGCCCAAGGATATGGCCCAAGGTTGTCATAGACGTACTGTCATTATTACTGTCGTCACTTGTGCAGCTGTGCGGTCGGGGACGCTGAGCCAGGGTAATGATTTGATTCCGCCATCCGGAGATCGGAGCTGTTGTCCGTGATTGCGTGTAACCAACAGGGACAGTCTGGGACCGTATATCAGGCGAGTGCCCTCTGCTGTCCACGTTGACAGAGCTTGCTTCCAACAATCATAACCATGTTCTTCAAGTCTGCTTCCCCCTTCAAGCTTCTTACCGCACTTGCGGTGGCGCTCGTCGCCATCATTGCCCTCTCTGCTTCATCGACGGAAGCCGTCAAGGGTCCCGTGATCACCAACAAGGTCTACTTCGACATCGAACATGGCGGAAAACCTATGGGCAGGATTGTGATGGGATTGTACGGTAAAACTGTGCCCAAGACCGCCGAGGTGAGCTTGGAATCTCCTAGCGCCAATTGGGGCATCCGCGTCGATACTGACATCGCTTATGATAACCAGAATTTCCGGGCTCTCTGTACCCGCAAGGTGAGTGATGTATACTCGTAACGTATCGGACTCTAACTGACATGCCTCGTTCCTTTCAAGACTGCTGACGGCGAAACCCTCGACTTCGGCTACAAGGGTTCGTCGTTCCACCGAGTCATCAAGAACTTTATGATTCAGTGCGTTCATCCACGTCTCACAGGCACCGAGTCATACCTTGGTATCCGACGTATCTGACTGCTCGTCCCATTTACATAGAGGCGGTGATTTCACTCGGGGTGATGGAACTGGTGGAAAGTCTATCTATGGCGCCAAATTCCCTGACGAAAACTTTAAGCTCAAGCACACTACGTGAGCTGCTTCTGACCTTCCGTTGAAAAGTGAACGAACTCTGAAGACCCTGTCTTTCAAAGTCCCTATAAACTAAGCATGGCCAACTCTGGCAAAGACACCAACGGATCCCAGTTCTTCATCACTACCGTTGTAACTTCATGGTTGGATGGTCGACATGCAAGTTAACGCTCCACATGTTTGTTGTCATAGCAAAGCTAATTCAATGTTATCTCAATCAACAGGTTGTCTTTGGTGAAGTCTTGGAAGGCAAGGAGATCGTCAACGCTATCGAAGACGTGCCCAAAGCTCGAGGTGATGCACCAGCGGAGAAAGTCACTATCGTCGACGCCGGAGAAGTGGGTTCTGTTTCCGATACTTTGTCATGGCATCTCCACTTACACACTGCTCTCTTTTAGTTGCCCATCGAGCCCGTTTACGATGACGAAGGCAACCAGGTACCTTTGCGTCTCGAACTCTAAGAGTCTGTTCGTATATATGTGAGATTTGTGCTGCGCAAATGGCAAGACGGCGCAAATCGCTGTCAAGGAGAGCGACGGAGTAAAATTGCCTCGCGATTATTCGACCAGCCTGGATGCCAGCTGCCCCATCGAGATGCCAATCCTGATTCTGGAGCTGACCGGATATTCTTTGTTATAGGAGAGGATGTATCGATAGTCGGCGACGTTATTATACCAGTGATTGACGAGACCGAGGAAATAATCGAAACATCCGTCAACGCCTACACTTCATTGACATCCCTTTCTACCTACTTTGTACTTGGCTTCGTGTTTTTGTTCTGTCCTATTGCCCTTGCGTTGTACTTTGGAAAATTCCCTGCGGGAAGAACATGGATCGCAAAGGCATTCGGGCGAGCAGGCGAGAAAGACCGCAAACGCGGAAAGTATGAGACGGTGAACAAGGCTCAAGTGTAAATTAGACAACGAGATGAGATCAATATGCATGAGAGCCGAACTGAACGCAACAGAATTGATTCCACTGTACATGATGTTATGCATCTACCTTGTCTCGAGCCAAGTTTAACAACCGGTAATGGTCCAACGAACATCCTCCAACGTTGAAACTCGAGGGAAGTCGGTACCTGATGGGCATTGAGCATCCCGAGAAAGAGCAGATGTTTGTCCTCTTTTCTGGCTCATCTCGTAGATGAGAATGATACTGCGACTCCTCAAACTGCAACACCTGCTCTTTTCCGACGGGCGTACTAACGGACATTTCAAAGGTCCCGGATTTTATGCTGGAGACAAAGCGCAACATGCCGGGGACCATGGGGGCGAATGCCGATCCGCCTATTGCAGTGCCGTTTACCGTCTCGTCGCCATCCATCCCAGGTATAGGGGTTCCTTCCGCTTGAGCCGTATTACGCCGTGTTTTCCCCGTTTGAGCCTTCAATAGCCTGTTGATCACGTCGTTCTACCGAGGGAGGAAAGTTGAGCGACATGTTCCGCGACGCGAGAGAGGCACGGGCCACCGAGCTTACCCTGTCATTCTCCATCTTCTGATCTTGCTGTAATTTCCGTCGCCGGGCGTTCTCCTCCTTTTTCCGCTGTTTCTCAAGATCAGACAAGATGATCTTTTTCCCCGAATCTATGGGGATGCACAGGGATACCGTTATAATGTGAAGCGGAAGGCATCTATTGGGGAATGAGAGAATATGGAGCCCTACCTTCGGGTAACATCATCAAATGCTCCCCCAACCCTCCTGCTCCTTGTCGAGCCCGCTGCCGAGCGGTCATTCGCGAGGGATCCATGCCACCCATCGCTTCCTCGCCATCAGATGCTTCTTTGTCTATAACGCCCATCGACACTCATGATGAGCCAAAGGTAGAGGAGTATAGCCAGATGTGTGGTCAAAACCTTCGCCATACCTGATATGTCCAACTTCACTTTTTTCGATGCCTTGGATGACTTTCCTTTGCTGGTACCGACGCTGGCCTGACTCGTATCGTCTTCGAACGCTGCATCTGCTTTTGCCTGGGCTGCTGTTCGCTTGCTTCTGGTACCTGTGCGCACATTTGATGGTCCAGCTTCGGCGTTTGTGGCGGTGGAAGATGACGATGATGCCTCTTTGTTCTTGTTGTTGAGTGTCAGTTTAATCTTTATGCCTGATGTTGATGGCGCGACTGTTGGAGTAGATGTAGGGGTTTCTGTGGGTGTGACGGAAGGTTCTGCTTCCTCACGATATTCCTCGTCAATGTCCATATCTTCGCCTTCCAACAGCGTTCGAAAGAGAGTAAGAGCAAGTTCGTTATATGACGTGTTCAGAGAACCCCTACCTTCTTCATCGTCCTCGATATCAACCTCCCCTTCAGCGTCGACGTCGTCATTCCCATCTCGGTCATTGTCCTCGGTAGGATCTGCTGCTTCCGGCTCGAGATCAGGGGACTCTGATTCGACCACACGCTTGGACCGTCGGGTCATGCCCGAGGAGGCGATAACAGGAGCAGCCGGTGGTGGCGGGGCAGACTCGATTGTTGCTGCGGCCGCTGCGGCCCTGCGTGCTGATGTACGGGCTGTCATGATCGCGGACGTTGGGCGGTCCGGAGCCACTCTGCATGCTCACGGCGCATCGCTGTGGTTTCCTTTTCCATGTTTCCAGCATGCTTCGTGGTGCATAGGCCCTCCTTCGGAAGCTAATATTCCCTGCAACCACCTTGTTTGACGCGCGATATTGCGCAACAAAGGACACACGGAGCGGACGAGCGAGTTTCCTAGCACGATCATCCGCTATAACGTCTTGCTGGTCGTGCTCTCACCACCCCCGCCCCTCCAATCGCTGCACCTCCGACTTAGCAAAACATGACCGAAAGCGCATCAGCACCGCCTCCGACCGAAGCCGCCGGTTCTCCAGCCGAGTTCCTGAAGAATGTCGTTGGCAAGGAAGTCAAGGTCAGAATAGGGCATGGAATCGACTACCAGGGTATGTTTCTGATCTATTCCGGCTACCGGCAAGGCGTTTGCCCTTTGAGGGATACATGTAACCCTTCTCTTCTCCACAGGAAATCTCTCATGTCTTGACGGTTACATGAACGTTGCCATGGAAAACACAAAAGAGGTGGTTGACGGAAAGGTGACAGCATCCTTCGGGGACGCCTTCATTCGGGGAAACAACGGCAAGTACTCTAAACGTGCTTTCTGTCCCTTTTCCATTAGCTGATCCCACTCTTCACCTTCAGTTCTGTATATCTCAGCTATTGAGGACATTTGAGTGATCCTCGAATAACTGGATTTATCGATCAACGCCTACAGGATGTACGAGTATTTACAAATTAACAAGACCATGAACAACAGGAAAAGAGCTCGTTTTACACACCTTTGCCATCGGGGTGATAACGAGTTGAAGGCGAGAGGCATATTCGGTTGCCAGTTATGCAGCGGTATCCGCATCACGTCGTTTGAGATTCCCATGGAGAACGCCCAAAATCCCTCGATGTCGATGGAACCGATACTGCGAAAAGTAACCACGTCTACAATACGCAACAAGTAAACAGGGAAAACTCCTTTTGACATGGCATCTATTGGTACATCCCTAATTTACAAGTAATACGCTACAATATGGGTTTGCTGTTCACTAGTCGCAGGCCAAGCAACACTGTTACGGGATAGCATCTAAATAATAGCCTGGCCCAATTGTTCCCCTTAGTGGCCATTCTCTGTACATACCCTCCCCTATCTCTGCCGGGTCTTCGAGGGCAACTTTCCGAGGCCCCTTCTTTTCTTGCTCTCGGATAGCCTGTTCCGGATCTCGGGTCATAATCAATAATGTTTTTGCGTCATCCCGTCTCGATAGTTCTGACAAATTGCACCACGGCGTCACGAGCTTTTCGTGGTCGCTCTTTGGGACGAGTTCCATCTTTACCGGCAGCCGTTTCCAGCTTCTGTGACTTGCCGGATGCCGGGGCATGCATAGCGTATATTCCGGAACAGGGTTGAAGACACTACGCGTATCCGACGGTGTGCCCTGTGCGTACATGTTGTACGGAGGCAAAGGTGCGCCATCCATCGCAGACTCGGTTTGAGAGACTGGCACAAAGCCAAAAGCCGTTCGGAACGTCATATCTGCCTGAGAATCCCACAAGTCTTGAGTTTCTGCTAATGCTTGTATCATCGCTTGTACTGGCGCCTTAGGTCCATTGCGCACGGGCGGGCATATGATAAGACACGTGGGCACCTCTTTGTCGGGTAATGGAATCAAAGTCGAAGTCGGAGCAGTGGCTCTCATGTCTTGGGCGTATTGCATATCAGCCAAGACCGGAGGAGGATGACTTCGTATATGCTTGTGCGATAGCGGGATCGTATTAAAGGCTTCACTGAAATTGTACGGACAGTCTGATGGGCATATGGATAATGACTTGAGGAAAGCCATCGGTTGATCGAGCATGATACCACTTACCCTTTACCACGCAACAAGGAAAGCTCTTGTTGCAGTTAACATCCAAATGCTGTGCAGCAATGTGCCGCCGGAGGCTCAGGGTGCTTGCAAAAGCAACATTCGCAGTTTGCATGAAAACACAATCTCCATAGCGGCAAATGAAAGGCAACCAAATCTTTTGAAGCTAAGAAAGAGGCGGTCAGCTTATGTCAAATTCAGTTGGAACGGTCGGCGTACCTGCTGATATTCTTGCGGCTCTCGATTCTCCACCCCATTGTTTCTGGAACCGGGAGGATTCAGTATTAGTCTTCTCGGATGTGACCTCGCGCGGTTTGTTCCCGGGTGCAGAGCAATGGGATCCTCATCTTCATCCATTCTCGACCGCTGATCGTTGAACCGGCTTGCTGCTGTATTAGGTTTCACTAATAGGCGTCGGCCGTTGTCGACTTGAGTTTGGTCAGAAGGAAACGATACTGCAGGCGATGGCGATCCAGCAGATGGCTTGTGACTGCCCGGTATGGGGCGGGGGCGTTGATGGGTGACGTGGGCCAAGACGATATGCTGCAAGAAGGGGAAGAAGCCATAATCATAGTTTCAGTATAGTTACGCAAAGTAATAGGAGAAAGGAGGACCTTTTCTAGGGATTCCCAATCATTGAGAATCGCACCACACCCGGCCCACTCGCAAAAACAAGCTCGCCAGACTTTCCTTTGCCACTGAATGATATCTTTCGGCGTGATCTCAGTTGGGATTACGTGAGCACCGCCAGGAGCGGGCTCTGGCGAGCGGGGTACGATCGGAGCTTCTTTATCCATAATAGTCACGGTGGCCGATGCGCTAGCTGTCACACTCGGAGCGTCCGCGGCCTGAGGCTCTGCAGATATAGGGTCTGGCGAGTCTGTGGTTCGTCTCGGCGAGGAGGAAGAAAAGGTTCCCATGTCATCCTCCTCGAGTCGAGTACCTGGTTGATGAGCTGTAGACGGCAAGCAAGCGGGAGTAATCGCTAATCTTTCTTCTGGTGTTGTATCAGACATGACAATATCGTCGTCTACTTTGGAATTGCCATGATCAGAGTCGGAGAAGACAGGCCTGGATATTGGAGCTAACACTGGGGCCGACAAAGAAGTAGTGGGTTCATCAGACGCAGACGCTTGAGCCGGAGACACATCAAGCGGGTTATCGGGATCCGTCGAGACGATTTCTTCGGTTCTCTTGGTACGCTTGACGTTATTATCAGCAGTGGAATCAATGACTATGCCAGGCCGCAACCTTGGAGTTTGATTTTCACAAACACCATTGATTGTTGGTATGTGAGGCCCATCAGATGGTAAAGTATCGGTGATTGTGGTCTCTGTTGAAGCTGCTGGAAGAGCTGTTGCGATAGCTTGCAAGCCGGAGCCTGCTACCACCGTTGATGTTCTGTCCGAATCTCTCTCCATCACACCTTCCAATGCCAGTTGGTTTGATTTCGTCCGGACCGTCACCGCTTTGCACCATTCTGGCTCTGGAGCATAGATACGTTGTCGTTTGTTGGCGTATGGCGCAGCAGGAACAGTATGCTCAGGGAGCTGCGCCCATTTAGGGAGAGGGGGGACTCTGCTTCCCCGACGTCGTTCCTGGAATTGTGCCTTGAGCCATTGAGGGAGAGGTGGGACTGACGTAGAAGCGTTGTATCCAGAGGATAGTGGTAACGGGTAATCACACATTTTACTCCCACGCGGTACAGGCAACTGGCAAGTATCTGGCACGGTGGTAGCACGCGTTGTCTGTTTCACAGCAGTATTGGCGGGAGCCGAGATTGAGGAGGTAGGAGGCTGTTTTGAGCCGATTTCAGGATTCTTAGAATGAGCTACTTGACTAGTCCGCGTGGACGCCGTAACCGTTTCATGAACCTTTTCCACACTCTTCGCTGTTTCTGTGTGATTTGGCTGTGCTGAGGTAATCTCACCAGATCTAGGTGCAGGAGGTGATGGATTGATGCTCGAGTTGACAGTCGAAGACCATGTATCAGATTGCAAAGCAAAGCCGTCCTGTAACTCGGAGGGCGTTGCTGCTTCAATCACCATCACCCACTGTGTAGGATCTTGTGCGGAAGGGCCTGGAGGAATGTCATCTCGAACATCGATAGGTATTCGGTCATCTTCTATTCTAGGGGAATGCTGGGAACTCTTGGCCTGAGCATTGACACTTCCATTGGTTCGGGGGAGCTGGATTGCAGGAGCAGATGAGTTATTGTCATCTTTTGAAATTGATCTCGGTCCTTCATTGGCACGCCTGGATCCGATACTGCTGTACATAATACGACTAGGTTGTCGACTCCTCTTTTCGAGAGCGAGCATGTTCTGATTTGGAACATCTGGCAGGAGTGTTATAGCTGAGTCGGTCGCACTGTTAAGCGGGGCTTCCGGGCCTTCGAGCATAGCTTGCTGTATCCTTGTATGAGCTGCATTCACGGCCTCTGTATGGGTGCTCGAAGCGAAACCCGATGCATTCAATTTTGACAGCCGTTTTCTGGCCATTTCATGAGCGGGCTGCGAGGAACCGGAGGCTCGACTGATAACCTGCCCATTCAGGCCAACGGTAACCTTTCTGATGTGATTTGTTCCTAATCGTGAATGTCTATATGTCGTTGAAATCGGCCGCGATGCTGATTCAGATGCACTCGGTGAGCCAAACGTCAAAGATATCAAAGAACCACTTTTCGCCGATGCCTGCTGGCGGTTATGCTGTATAGCAATATGAGGACTGGCGTCCACTTGTAAAGTCGGCGAAGAAGATGCTGGCACAGCAGCGGAAACACAGGGGACAATACACGATATAGCTGGGGAGTGCGAAGTCGTAGTTGCTGTTACGACCGGCAATAACGAGTTCAACAAAGTCGATCGCAAAGGTGTATCTACAGCGCGTAAAGACGGTGAAAGGGGTGGTGGCGTTGTGTCCTGGAGAAGGACCGATAGCGTTGGCTTTTGAGGCCGGGTCAATGAGTACCGATCCAACCCTGGAGATACCGGACCTTTCATACTAAAGCGCGGTTTTTGTTTCGATTCATCAGGTTGTCGATTGGTATCTAGCGGTTGCATTGCTATCTGCGGAGGAGCAACGCGACCATCGCCGTTCGACGAATCCAGTTCTTTGCGAACCAACGCCTGCGAAGACCGTTGATTTGTATTCCTACTCGATAGGGGTTGACGGTTATTCTCCGTGTGATCCTCAATTGCAATCGTCGCCTTCGATAATACAGAAGATCTTATAGCAGGAAATATACCGTTTCCAAGATGTTGTTCCTCGTCGTTCTGTACTTTAGATACCCTCGTAGATTTTGTTGCGACTGAGGTCGAGAGCCGCGGTAGGCCTTGTAGCGATGAAGTCGAGTCGTTGGATGTAGCGAGATTTTGGCTACTTGAGAGGAAGCTATCTACGATCTCTTGGTTCGTCGCATTGGCAAGATCAACGGGATTCTTATGCTCCGAGACGGCTGGTTCCGGATTGAGAGTTGTTGTGGATGCTTGCACTAGCACTACCTCCATCAGGTCATCTCCATGTCTCGACCATTCTGCATTGTCCGGCCGATCTCTCTCATCCGCATTTCTTCTTCTGGACTGTGGTGTCTGATTGACAGCAACAGCAGACTGCGATCCCCATGCTGGATCCACTCCGCCCGTCTCCCCACGATTCGTCGATAAGTACTCATCCAGACGTCGAATGATCTGTCGGATTTGGCGTTCTGTGATGTCAAAAGCCGGAGCAAACTGCAACACGTTGAGAAATGTGGAGCCGATGATTCTAATCTGCTCTAGATGTAACGGCGAAAGCTGAAAGCGAGTCGCAAGCACGTCTACAGTTCACGAAGCGCGTGAAATAGAGTCAATGACTCTCTTTGCCCTGCTATCAGCTCAGACTCACCGGCATTTTGCCGTCGAGCTTCTTCGTGAGCTTCATCTCTCACCACATTCACTTCGCGGACGGCTCTAAGATAGGAACGAGCTACCAAGTCGACATAATCCGATTGTGCGATGTGCAATGCGGGGGTTGCGGGACTGGCTTGTCCGTTACCGTTCATTGAGTATTCGCATCTGTCCGATGTCCTCTTTTACGCCAGGAGTGGTTCAGTGTCGTGCGAGTAGCTGCGGTGCATGCGTATAATGGCTGCACCTTCTGCACGTTTATGCCGGGTTGCTCTCTTCTAGCTTGAACGGAACGGGACGAAACACGAAACCCGATCACTGCAATATCTCCTCGACGTGCTTCTCGTTCGAACGGGCGCACCCTGATAATGTCCGCCAGACAGCAATCCACCACACTTCATTGGGCAACTCGGAGACATCGTGTAAACACACTCAAATGCTTCATGAGTTCCTCGCATCTACGATTGGATGAGTACACGGACGATATTATGGAAGTATACAAAACAGGTCCTAGTATATGGACGGCCGGTTATCTCCCTAGTCCCGCTTATGAGGGCCTCCGATGCTGAGCGTCAAGGTGGACGGCAGTTTCTCACCACCGATCCCGTTGAGAAGGCCGACTGATGCAAGCAACACGGTGACGAGAAGTAACGGTGTAAAGATCAGGAGGATAGTTTGGCTGGAAGTTAAATGCAAAACGGATACGTCATAAGCGACATGCTAGCAGAGAAAATTGTAAAGACAAGCTTGGAAACTTGACTTACAAGACGTAGTCGCCCTTCTGGCACTGAGCGCCAAGGTAGCCACTGGCACACTTGCAAGCCCAGCATTCACCTGTTCTGCTTTCCTTCGAAGAGTTGCTAACCTGGACACAAGAGCCATGGCCAGAACACGACGAGCTGGCGTAATCGCACGTTCGATTCGAGGGATAGCAAATGGGGTTTGCATCAGCTGGAATGGACGTGTTGGCGTAAGATACAGCGGTCGTGGTTTCAGAATTTTGCGCATCTACGTCTTCGAGATCAGAGTGGACATCGTCTTCTAGCACGGTTTCCGCGTCGAAGTCACGTTTGGATTGCCGAATAGACGGAGAGCCACTTGACGGCATGATAATCAAAATGAGCGGAGGCTGATTGTCTGAAGAAGTCATCTAGTAGGCACAATACACGTTAATGACGTCCCTGCTAACTCACAGGCTTCGACTCACCTCTGCCAAAGCTCCTTTGACACCGAGACAGCCTGCTTGCTTCACCTCGGCCCGGAGTTGAGGGTCTTCAGCCTCTGAGGAGTCGGAAGATCCCCCAAAGGCATTAATGATGATTGACTCCCATGTAGCATCATCTGATTTAGACTTGTCGTTCCATGACACGCGAGATGCAAGAGCTGAAAGGGCTTCCAGTTGATCGTGCAAGAGCTTGGATGTTTCTACGTTCCTCCAGAATGCCAGTCAGCGACTCACGCGGCTACCCCGGAAATAACTGTGGCGTCTTACCGGAAGAAGTTAGCGTGAATACATCACCGAGCCATTGTACGACTCGGCTGTCCTTGATATCCAGGGAATCTAAGATGTGATCA
The DNA here is from genome assembly GCA_013461525.1 of Naganishia randhawae. Taxonomy (NCBI): domain Eukaryota; kingdom Fungi; phylum Basidiomycota; class Tremellomycetes; order Filobasidiales; family Filobasidiaceae; genus Naganishia; species Naganishia randhawae. The sequence continues at coordinate 52,315 of JABRPJ010000024.1, forward strand.
ACAACCAGCTCGGCGCGATTAATGTATGGCTGCAGAAAGGCCTTGACGCTAGACGAGGTTGACGAAAGGTAGAAAGTCGGGTTCGACGAGATCGTGCTAGGGAGGATATCTGATAGATTGGCCATGGCGTCAGAGAATTGCTTTAAAAACATAGGATAATGCATTCTACGTTGTACGCCTGACTGACCTTCAGCTTCAATATCTCCTTGAATAATTATTACCCTCCCTTTGTCGGCGTCCTTAATTGTATTCTCCCCTGGGCTTCCTAACAGATGAACCCATCCTTCATGTCCTCCGGGCAGCTTCTCGTACTCGTCAACACCGCCATGAGGACCCAGAGCGCCCAGATGATGCGAGAAGATGGCCTGTGCTTGGTCTGCTTTCAAGACTGGGGTACGATCGTGCGTGGCTTGATATGACTGTACAGTCGAAGGAGAAGGGTGAAGGTAGATTTGAATCGGTTTTTGCTGTTGGGTCGCGGCCGACACAGCGGCGAGAAGTGGAGCTGCCAGAGCCGTCAGACTCAGTGACAGACGCATGTTGATTTCCGAGTAGACTGGGCTGGACGGATCTGTGCAGCAAGGGTATTTCCCTGATGGGCGACACAAGGGTATATGCTCAATCTCCAACGTCAAGGTCAGGAGCAAGGAGCCACCGACCCACATCGTCACACTGCGTGCTGGGGGCGCACCATAGTTGTCTTGCGTAATTGCGTGTCGACGGTGCATACTGTATCATTTCCTGCATGTCTAGTACGATACATGTCCGTGCTCTCTACCTCGTCACCCCTGACCACACAGCTCAGAATAATCAGGCGTCCGCAACTCTTTCCATGTCAGCTCCGGCAGCGCAATCATTCCGCTCCCAGCTATCCTCCTTCCGATGGGCCAATTCCGTGCAGGATGATTCGGCACCGGTTTCGACCGCTCCCAACAACCCTTTAAGTCGGGCATACAGTAGCATAACCAACTCGGTGTCAGATTATGTGCCGCTCAGATCGTCCGCTAGAAGTGATGAGGAGGAAGCGTATTTTGCTTTGTCTGTAAGTTAGAGAACGTTGCCTTGCATCATCAACAGGAACTGATGTTGTATTTTCGATATCGTCAACAGAGATGGGAGAGGTACACCGCTCCTTCGATAATATCGACATAAAATACACACGCTGATCTGCTGCCTCTCGAAACAGGTTTCTTGGGTTTCTTGCTTGTGTAGCTGGAGGCGTAGTGTGCTTCTTTGTGGCATTCCTTACTCTACCGCTGCGTCAGTATCTCAATCCCATTACAGCCGTATACGATTTGCTGATCCCCATAGCTTCGTATTGATATAGTCGCTTTCAAGCCGAGAAAGTTCGTCATGGCATTCACATTGGGTTCGCTTCTGTTCATGGCAGGGTTCGCAGTATTGCAAGGTCCATGGAACCGTGAGTCTTGCATTCCGTCAAAATGACGGTCTTTTCGCTACAGTATCAAGCTAATTCTCTTCGCTAAATAGATCTCAAGCATATCATGTCAAAAGAGAGGTTACCATTCTCGATAGCATATTTCGGCAGTCTAGCTTTAACGCTTTACTTTTCCCTAGGGGTGAGCCAAGTAAAGCTGGCCTCCCTTTGTTCGCGCTAACCTTGTCACCTGACCCGTAACCCTGCTTCTGCATGAACGATCAGCTGAAGTCTGTAATTGGAACGCTGATAGCCGCTATCGCTCAAGTAAGTTGGTGTCGCTTTTCGGTGGCCTAGGATGTATATTTAACGAGTGCGCTTGATCCTGCTAGGTTGCGGCGTTACTGACCTACTTGGCAGCCTACTTCCCTGGAGGTGTCACGACGTTGCGTTATGGCGGTCAAATGGGTAAGCGTTTCTATTATCTCCTGCGCCGAGTAGTCAGAGCCGATTGATAATAATAACTGTTCCGTACTGCCCTCTTCAAAACGTCGATTGTCGTTGGATGACGATCAGCTTTACGGGGAGCCGGGACCGTGTTACCATTCTAGTGTATAGGATTACACTGCCATATAATGCATTTCCAAGAAATCTGGCTACTGTGGAATGACTGGCAGCTCGTGCAGGCATATCGCCACTCCCAGAGCCAAATCAGGACCTTGCGTTGTTTAGGAATATTATCGCCTGGGCATTTTGAACTTGGGTTCTGTAATTGTAGGCGAATACCTTGGTGCTTTAGGGGATCTAGGGCGCTCGAAGCGTCCACACTGGTTCCTGTTGGCCACCAACCATATATAGCTTTTAGTGATTAAGGCACGGCGCCCAGAGCGCTGCTGAACTAAAGCCCGCAATGGCTAGATGGAACCACATGCATTGAGCTATATATCGACAAGAATAGAGTATCGGGTAGAATAACGAATGGATTGTTCTCCTCCAACGAGATTCGCCTAAAGTCACAACCGCTCTCGGCAAGCTTGAATGACAGGTTTCTCAAGCTGTTTTGTACTGGAACAGCTAACGGAACTCGTAGAGGAACAGCGAGTCATGTCAGGGCAAAAAAAAAAGACGGCCAGTCCTGCGAGAACAGCTTCCAGAGCGACCAACTGCCCACACCGTAATGCCCGAGAATGCCCGACCTGTATTGGATCAGGCTATCAGCCATTAGCCTTCGGAGTTCAGCTGGCTGTTCAGCTGCTTCCGAAGTGACTATTCCAAGGCTAACTAGCTGGCTAATGCATGTATACCTGCTATCTACAGCACTGTACGTAAGTATGATGAGTCGTGCAACGGTGTCATCGATATCGTCAATTGGGACGATCCAATCTCTCGTAAGGCATAGATTGACACGTGGACTGGGCGAGCAGTCGAAAGGTGGTACGACACTCGTATTTTATCTCTTGCCCCTTGTCAGGTCGTCAGCAAACCCGCTTGTGACTGCTGTTAGCTCCGTTACCCCAGCGATCGAAGCCCCGGCCTTTTTATCCGAAACTTTCCCAGAGAGCATACGCAGCACAGCTGAGGGCAATTATGCGCCTGAGTTCGCAACCTGCCTTCTAGCCGATCACCCACACGAAGTGCGAGTTGTTAGGTGCTGGGTGATGTGCGATCCTGACAAGTGTCATCTGCAAGCACAAAGGAGACCGATCAGAGCAACTCCAGCTCGTCAACCCCAACACAGAAACTATCAGCCGCTATTTGCACATCCCGGAACTCGCTGTCGTACGGAACCAGCTTTTAGAGCTTCGCTGAGCATCGAAGACATCGTGCACAACCTCAACCGGAATTCAACGACAAGGCGTAAAATCGTGATCTATCAGATATGGCCCAGGAAGCGGTACGCACTCTATACTGGTATGGTAATACGCCACCACGTTAGCTAAAATGCATATTCAATACCCTCGGTCCTTCCATCCGTCAATCCACAGATCCGTAGGAAGTTGGTGGGTATCACTGCACATTCCAGTTTTAAGGAGACATCTGATTCAACCCAATCATCTTTCAGGTCATTGTCGGTGATGGTGCTTGCGGTAAAACAAGTTTAGTAAGTATTCAGCTCGAAGTAGAACCACTGCATAATGCTAAGCTTGAGAACCCTATCCAGTTGACGGTGTTCAGCTGTAAGTTCCACAAAAGATGGACAGATTCCCTTTGAGCTTCGATCCGGAGATCACTAAACCGTCCTCGCAATGCTGTTATCCGATTGATCGCTTCAGTGGGACAATTCCCGGATTCATATGTAAGCCACTTTTAGGCGATCTGTGCATCCTTCGATCTGGCCCTGACTTGGGAGTTATATCGCAGTCACCAACAGTGTTCGATAACTTCGTGGCTGATATTCAACTAGACGGGAAACCCGTCCAGCTGGCATTATGGGATACGGCAGGGCAGGAGGAGTACGAACGATTGAGGCCGATGAGCTACGCCAAAGCCCATGTGATCCTTATCGCATTCGCCGTGGACACTCCGGACAGCTTGGATAACGTTGCGAACAAGGTTTGTCCGAGGTCTTTTCTGGGAAGAGATGTTCAGGTACAAATGATTTCTGCTTTGTTCTCGATAGTGGATCGAAGAAGTCAGATCGATATGCGGTCCGCATGTTCCGGTGTTGCTCGTAGGCTGCAAGACGGATATCAGGGAAAAGGCAAGACAAAGCGGACACTATATCCCGGAGAACTTTGTGGAAACCGCCGAAGTAAGTTTCAGCTTACAAACGTATCTTAAAGGGCAGTGCTAAGATCGCCTCTTGATGTCATATCCTGTAGGGACAACGTATATCAGCAGCGATAGGAGCAAAATCATACTGGGAATGTTCATCATTGCTGAACCAGGGCGTGGACGACATCTTTGAAGCTGCCACCCGCGCGGCAATGCTGGTTCGAGAGGGAGCACATGGGATGACTGTTGCGTCAGGAGCGACTGGAACGCATGGCAGGAACGGATCTCACGGAGGCAAGAGGAGAAGTGAAGCGGAAAAAGGTCACGGGAAAGGCTGTTGCGTTATTTGTTAGATATGCATCTGTTCGTAAGCTGCAATGCAGAGCAAGTCGATGTTTCTTTCTATTCATCAGACCTGAAATTGACTGATACTTGCGAAATCCTCCAGTACGACCCATTATCTGCTTGCAAGTCACACTACGCAGTCCTTACCGTTCACCACCAAAACTACGAAACGATTTCCAGCCCTGCGCATCGGAAACATAACCTTGCACGCCCGATACATGACACCATTCCTTGAACGACCCTTCCAACGACCTCTTACACGCTTTATGCTGCATGACTGTTTCTTTTCTACTGTTAAAATTAGATAGCGCATCTACGTGATGTGCTATTGCATATGATGGCAGGCTTACGTGGTGCCAGGTTGTGTAATTTGTAAAGTACACTAGGAGCTTCATGGCGCATATGTACCTCTGCTTTGTCCAAAATTATCACATGAGATATTTTTTGAGGAACAGCTAAAGAAACGCGAAGCCTATATGGCGAAGGGCTGAGCTGTATATAGTGCTGAATCTACCAGCTGATCTTCCATGCACTTACTGCCGCATCCGTCCGATAAGGTACGTACTGAGACATACGCCATCATGCAGACAACATGGTAGAAAGTCAATGAACCCTGTAGAGCTTCCCTGTAGCCGAATTCCTGTCATAACGCTTGACATATTGGCAATGCATCTTCCGGGCAGGTAAGTCAATTAACAAATCTTCCTTCATCAATTCTCCTTCCGTCATGCCCGGCCCTATGACGTCATCGAGACATCTGTTAGCCGAACAAACAGGTGACCTGAGCTTGCGTGACTGCTGCGCATTCTGTCGCTATTCGCTAATATTCACATCCTCAATTGTCCGAGTCTAGCGCCATGCATCTATGACGTAGTGAACTTCTGCCTTCCCTCATCCACGTCGGCGCCGACGGGCAATAGCCGGAGGTAGCATTGTTTCGCTGTGCACCTGTGCTCGAGACCCGCTCATTTCATGTATATAAGAAATGGAATTCCAATCATACTCTCCCCGTGTCCCCTCCCCCTCTCACACACAAACCACTTTCCACTTTCACCACTTACCATTACTACTACAAATCACAACCACAATGTCTGACATCGGCCGACAATCTTTGGGTGACAAGGTGAGCAGTGCATCCTCTCCAACTGTCGCCTGTCATCATACTGACATCCCTTGTCCTTCCTTCCAGGCTTCCTCCGCCCTGAAGCCGGATTCAGAGAAATCCGTGCTCGAATCCGCTACCGATTACGTTAAGGGTACCCTCGACTCTGTCGCTTCCGCCGTCCAGCCCCAACAGGAGAAGTCTACCACTCGTACGTACACCCTACATCTCACTGCTTTTATACGGTCGCCCCGTGTCTGACCTTCCCCATGTTTTATCTTTACAGAGAAGATTGGTGACGCTGTTACCGGCGACAACACCAACCGAAACCTTGCTTAAACGTTGTTACGTTTCTCGCTTGACCGTCTACTAGCTTTGGTCGTGGCGTCGTGCATCAGCAATACGTTGTATGAAACAGATTGAATAGCATCAACATGAATACGAATGAATCGGCACTGTGCTTTACTTGTCTAACGCTGCAAGTTAGAAGTCTCATTTGAAGGGTTTACGCACAGACTTGTTGGGTTGCAGAGATAGAAAAGTCGGACGTTGAAAATGCACTGGAGTCGACCGGATTTCGCCGCAACCTCAGCATGCAATGCGAGGCTCTGAGTTCCATTCTTGAAATCAGAAGCTGGACCAGATGTCGGTGAAGCTGTCGTAGACAGTGAGCGAGAACCCTGAGTGTTGTTGTGCTTTAGGAGCCTGCAGATAGTCACCTGCCGAGGCAAAGCCGATGATAGAATTCCTGCCGCTGTTCGTCTTTTGTTCCATGCTACTCCAGTAAAAAAGATACGAGAGGCACAGTGGATAGTTGTACACGGCGGCAGTTGCATTCGAGATGAACGGATTCCCGGGATCTAGCGGAGTGGGAATACGTTTTTTCCTGTGATGCAGGTCAGCCTATTGAGGTCAACGTAGTCGCTCAACTCGCGGTCCGCTGTGTAGGCCTCTCTGGCAGACGCAGACGGCTAGACCAGTATCACCACACGTGTAAACTATCTCCGAGCAGTAGTGACAGCCCTTGTTCCCTCAAATGGTCGAACCCTGCCCAAGCTCATCATCCCGATCTGAAACAGCCTGGCACGCGTTCGGCCCCAGAACGACCGTGTCTTTGGCTATTTTGCTTGCGCGGGGAGATCGGACTAACAAAGTCGAACGATTGACACAAAGGTATGAGGGCGTGTTGTTTTTCGTAATTTCTCTACATATCAGCATAGCGGCCTGGTTCCAGTACTTCGGCATCCAGTGCTCCAGTCGTCGCAGTATCTGATCACTTCCAGCTCGTCAAGAGCGCACCTGTGGCACCAACCTAGCGTACAGCAACAGTCATGATAGACTCTCCGCCAAACTCTGCTTCATCCTATCCTGGGTCGGGCACTTCGCTGAAGGGAGAGAGGACTGATTCGATGCTGGACGTCAGTGATCAGCAAGCTGAAGAAATTGAGGTTCGTAGCGAGCGGGATGGTAGCTTTGCTTTCACTTGATTCTGAATCACTACTTGAACGTCCGTTTCTACATGCTCAGCAAAAAAGCCATTCTATATCGTCCCCAGAGATTATCATCATTGGCGCAGGCATAGCTGGCTGTGCATTAGCCTATAGCCTATCTCGCAGCGGTCGTCGCATATTGCTTATCGAACGCGACCTCGCTATGCCGGATCGAATCGTTGGTGAATTGCTTCAACCCGGTGGAGTCAACGCATTACAGCAACTTGGAATGGAGGATTGTCTGGAAGGGATTGATGCTACACCGGTGGAGGGATACTGTGTTGTCATGGGCGAAAGAACCGTGCCGATTCCATATCCGGAATTAGAGACTATGGTTGGCGAGAACAGGGAATCAATCGAAAAGCGACTGCATTCGACCCGACGTGAATCAAAGAAAACAGCGGACTTTATCTCAAAAAGCGGGAAACAAGAGGGACGCTCGTTCCATCATGGTAGATTCATCGACGCTCTAAGACGGAAAGTCACTCGGGATGCTCCAGGGGTGCAGGTCGTGGAAGGCTCAGCGAGGAATTTGATTACCTGCGATCATACACGTCGAGTTATTGGGGTGCAGGTGGCTGTGAAGAACAAGAATTCCAAAAAAGCAGGAACCAGCGCGAACGAGGAGCTTGACGAAGCATCGATATCTACTTCAGATGATACGGTAGTCCGCAATTTCTATGCACCATTAACGATCATTGCCGACGGATGCTTTTCAAAGTTCCGAAACGCCGCCACAAGATCACCATCAGATGCGGTTGAAAAGAAAGTGATGCCGCCTGTCAAGCCTATCAAGACGCGGTCACATTTCGTCGGCGTGGTGCTCAAGGATGTGCCTCTACCGCAGCCTCGACATGGAACAGTATGCTTGACTCCCAATGGACCAGTTCTTCTTTACCAGATTGCTGACAAGGCTGGAGAAACGAGGATGTTGGTTGACGTCAAGGGAAAGCTGCCGTCAGTTGGAGATGGGAGTCTTAGAGTAAGCACATTCATTTGGCAATCTGACAGTAGATCCTGCCAAGTTCTCAACCCTTTCCTTTTGGCGCAGAGTCATATAGAAACACATTATCTTCCTCATCTACCTCAACAGTTCCACCCTTCGATCAAGCAAGCGTTAGAAAACGATCGTCTTCGCACCATGCCCAATTCATTCCTGCCGCCAAAGATGCAAGGCCGTCGGGGCGCTCGAGAGGGAGTCATCATGGTCGGAGATTCATGGAACATGCGACATCCGCTGACGGGCGGAGGGATGACGGTCGCGCTGCACGATGCGGTGTTGTTGACAGAGTATTTGAAACCGTCGGAAGAGCTTTCAGATCTGCATGACTGGGACACCATCAGATATAAGCTTCAAGACTGGTACTGGAAGAGGAAACATCTGGCAGGAGTTGTGAATGTGTTGAGCATTGCCTTGTATGACCTGTTCGGTGCGGATGGTCAGTCGCTTTCTTTGGTTCAAGGCTGCCGATCGTCAACACTAAGTGCGCTCTTTTCCCTTGGATAGACCAGAATCTATCCGTACTAAGAGAAGGGTGCTTTGGCTACTTTGAGCGTGGCGGAAACTGTGTTGCCGGTCCGGTTGGGCTGTTGTCTGCGTACGTACATCTCGAAGGCTACATCCGATGTTTACCGAGGCTAACCGTGCATCTGTCATAGTTTAACGCCAAAGCCTTTATTACTGTTCTACCACTTCTTTGCCGTTGCCTTCTACTCGTTATGGTTACTCTTCACAAGGCCATTCGGCGACAGAAAACACGTGCCGTCCGTGTCGGAGTATCCGGGCCTGATGGTGCAAAGCGTACAAGTGGTATGTTTCACCAGGCAAAAGGTTGATGATCATATATGCGGCCGCTAATGGAGGGTTTTGCGTCTCACGAAACAGTTCTGGGCGGCTTGTGTTGTCCTTTTACCCGTTATCTGGTCCGAGATCACCGTCTAGACCTTGTGGTACTCGATCTCTCGTTTACATATCCACAGTCATTACGATTATTCTTCTTCGTTTGTTCGTGACATATAGACGCCCAGTGCGGCGTAGAGTGGTTGTAGGACTCTGCGTCACATTTATCATTGTATGATCGATTACTATAATGACTGGATCATCGCTATACTCTGTTCTGTTACCTTTCCACTAGCTACTACGTCGGGCACAACGCGGTTGGCAGTGATGGATCGCTCAACTAGGCAAAGTGGGACAAGTATCTCTCGTAAAAAAGGGCCGACGTCATGCTATGTCGGTAATCATTGGCTCAACCATAAGGGATACAAGTTTGGTAGATACAGAGAACAAGGCTATCGCGAGAGGCACACCGGAACCCTGACAGGCTGAGTGGTCTCGCTCTCGGTCGGTTCGTTGCGGGAAGGTAGATACATCAGATAGGATTCGACGAGAGTTCCTTGCGGGTATATGCGGATAGTGGTACGGTAGGACCCCGCAACAGATACCAAGCCGGATGGTGCGATCAAGAGCGAATCGTAGGCAGCCTTCAAGTATGTCATCTCCGGCGGTTCGAATGGGCATTGCCCGTCAAAGGCTGTTACACGAAAAGCAGTGGTCAGAGCTTTCCTCGTGGTCACGCCTTTCACAGAGGCCAACTACTTTGACAATCCTCACCTCCATTTCCTCCGCAAGATCATCCTCGGACATTCTCGTATATCTCGAAGTTCCCTCACCAGGTTCCTGTGTTATCCGGGGGGAAATCAATGGTGTCTTGTTGCCGTTCCATTCGATCGTAAGAACGCTGCTGAGCCTCGATTTGCCAACCTGATTTGCAGAAGCCGTATCGTGCAGGTTAGAGGCATATACCACGGACGGTATCAGCATAGCCCAAGAAGGGCGCAACTCACGTCTGTTCGCATCATCTTCTTTAGTTTTCCCTTGAAACTGCCCATCGTGATGATCCGCTCAGCGTCGCTGTCAATCACGCGCTCTCGAGACGTCTAGGATTGGGCTTTAGGATCAAGTTGCTTGCCTTGGTCTGTTTGGTGGGAAGGACGTATGCACGAATGCTCTCGATATTCTCAGTGAAGGGATGCGTCAAGCTCTTGGCTTCCGAGACATGCTTGCGAACGCGTCTATTAGTCAGCGCCGTGTGCCATCTATCTTCTGGCGAGCTCAAGCTCCCATGGCCAGGGTGAGCAACATGGACCCCGCCAAGTTCCCCAGGGCCTGCTCGGGGATAGACTGTCTGTTCTGTCTGGCCATCTGGGATGTGGGAGACTACCCGTTTTGCAGGGACTCCAGAAAACACCTAGGGGTGCCCCCGAATACAGTGTCAGGCCCTCCAGGAAGAGGTCGATGGGTTACTGTGCTCGTGCGAGGCATATATCGTATGTCCCTCTGCTGTGAAACTTGCTACCTTGTCCGCCTATAGCAAGACACCGCCACCGCGTCGCCGCGATACACCGAGCCACTAAAGCGGGATTGTGGTCTGGCTGCAAGGCTCAGCACGACTTCACCCCGTCCAACCAGCCTTCGGGCAGCCGGAGAAAGCTAGCGACGGTAAACAAGGGAAACTGGACCGCGATGGCTCAACCTCAGCCATCCAACAAAACGGACGCAGGGATGGAGAAACTCTTCTCACGTCTGCCGACGTTGATCGAGCAGGCTAGAAAGGGCACAATGCAGCCACAGGCGACGGTACAAGTTAGTGAACGTTTTGCCGCTATTTTGCCGTGCAGATACTGATGATATATATTGTGCTTTTTCTGCGAATGCGGATATGGTAGCTTCGACAACTGCTGAGAGATCGACGTCCTGCCATTGAAACCTGGTTCAAAGCCAACAACATGGCCAGTCCCTTTGCGAACCTTCCTCCAGTGATCAATCCAGCAATACCGATACCAGCCGATAGTGCATCCACCTCGCCTCGAGCGAGTCCGGGACCATCGGCACAAACAGGCTTAGGTAACACCGAAGCGAAGCCGGTATCTACACCTGCGTCAAGTCAGAACCCACCGTCAGCTGCACCTTCTGTTACACAGAGCGATCAAAGCAGCGCCAGACCACCTGCTGCACGACCTGCAAATACGCAAGCACGCCCGCCTACTTCGGGCCAAGCTACACCTCAGGTTCGGCCCAATCCTCCACCAGCCAAACTGGCCACCCCTACCCCGGGTGGAACTCCTGTTCGGCCACCTGCTGCTGTGAGGCCACCATCTGGTGCGCCTGGGTCGTCAACAGCGAATACGCCAGGTTCAAGTACCGGTGCACCAACTTCACGTGCCGGCACACCTTCGACGACGGGTACAACAACCAATGTACCCAAAGTCACGAGTTGGACCGATGTGTTCAACATGACGGCAGAGCAGCGACGGGCGTGGTTTGACGCAGTCCCGGGCAGCGAGGCTACGTATAACAAAATCCTGGAAGATGCAAGAAAGAAGCACTTGGCGATGAAGACGGGCGATGGAACAGGTTCAAGACAGGGCAGCCCCGCACCGTCTGCGCCAGGCTCTAGAGGCAGTAGTCCAGCCCCTACCGGTGGACCTGGTTCGCCAGCACAAGTAGGCGCGACAAACGGTGGCACAGGGAGCAGCGTGAATAGACCCATCAATGGGCAATCCGGAACGAATCCAGCTCGACCAGGAATGAATCAGGCGCAATCCGCGGCGGCCGCAGCAGCGGCGGCAGCGGCAGCCAACAACGCTTCTGCTACCCGTGCAATCCGTCCTGTCAATCAAAATATGCCTCTGCCAAATCTTGCTATTCCTCCTGGTGCGCGACGAGGCTCGGCAAATGTCGGCACAGATGCTCAAAACGCGACCGGAACGACCGCCGCAACGCCCGAGAATCGCCCTCCCGCCGGCATCCATAGTCTTTCTCAGGACAAGATACGCTTCTACATGAGCTTGAGCGATGCTCAGGGACAGGTCTTGCCCCCGGAGCAAAAGCAGCTGTGGCTCTGGCTGAAAAAGTTGATAGCGGAGACGAAACAACAGTCGGCAAACAAACAGGCGGCACAGTCGCAACAGCAAAGAGCGGGCGGTCCTGGTGTCCGCCCCGGCGGAGGAGGGCAGCTGACCTCCACTGGTCAATACACCGGTTTCCGTATCCCCGGGGCACCAGGAGGGCTTTCCATGGCCAATCTGAACGAGGAGATTCTTAAGCTTTACACGGGCGGCAAGGCACCGACGATGCAGCAACTGCGGGAACTGTGTACACGCGGCGGGATGAATTGGTCTGTGCAGATGGAGAACCTGATGGCGCCTTATGCTAGTGATCGGCCCAAGCAAGGGAGCGGGATGAAGCTTGATCCGATAGAAATTCCTTCGACGCCCGGTGCGGGGACGTGGATGGCGCCAAGGACGACCAAGGAGCACATTCATGAGAATGTGCGCAAGGTGGTGGAACAGGAAACGGGGAATGCGATCGATGATGATCTTGTTTCGGTGGGTGGACTTTACCGTTGCTTCGAACGCTGGCACAGCGGTATTGACCGTCGTATTCCAATCAGTTGTTCGAGGATCTTGCTGGAGATTTGTTTCAGGAGGTTATATCGGGGGGAGTGATCTTGGCGAGTCACCGAAGCAGACAAGAGCATACCCTAGACGTGCGGGATGTAGCTCATATCTCACGTAAGTCGAGCTCCGACGGCGGACCATATTACGAGGCTCTTATGCTTATGTGTTCTCGGTGGGGGGACTTCTGCAATGATCAATGACGAAGGCCAAGCCATTGGCATCACAATCCCAGGATTCGGTCTCGAGCAGGCAATGATCGGCAAGAGAAAAGCCTTGCCGTCCAAGATGAGTGAAAGGCATCTGAAAAAGCTGAGAGCGGTACAGAGGGCCAAGGACCGGGATGCTGGTCGGATTCATTGAGCTGAGGAGGGGTGCTCGAGCGGTTGGCGATGTGCGTACTCGTCTGTTCGGGCCGTCACGCCGGCGATGTATGTCAGACATGGAATGGAGATTGTGAACATGACCATCGCTATGGAGAGATGATCCGCATGTCTGGTACTGTACTAACCCGTTGAGGAACCCTCTTGTGGGCATTCTCCGGGTGCGAGGGAGAGAACCCAGGGGAGTTGGGAGCATGACATGATGACATAATGCCGAAATAACGCGCGCAGCATCGCCTACCCCGCGCCGGGGAACGACTCCTCACGATTCAGCCCACGTTATCCCTGAGATGGATTTCCTCCTGCTCGTCCCTCATCCAACTGTTGTATAGTGGTTCCAGTAAGTGTATACCGGGCTGTCTCGCTTCCTCCGGCGTCACCCCTGATCGCCTGATTCCTGTCGCGCACACCTCTGTCAGCTGGTTCCCCCTCAAAACTAGACCCATACATCGGCTTCCACGGCCGTCTTTCCCGCAACATTCACAATCGCCTCTTCGTATACTATATCGATAATAACATGACTCCCGCAAGTGACACGACTAGGGCATCCTTTGCATCTCCTCCCTCACCTACGACAAGCGTCACCGGTCCTCGACAGCAGTCTCAGACGGGTTTCGCTGCCAACTCGGCAACGATACCGAGGAGAAGCACCAACTTGACTCGTCCCTCTCCTTTATCACGATTACATACCTCTCCAGATCCGAGCACACGAGTTCCACGTCAAATGGCCCCGAGCACACCAGAGGCACCCCAACGACAGACGAGCACTTATAAGCCACTGCCCAGTCCTTGCTATGTGCACAGTCACCTTGAAAAATATGGTCATCTACCACCAGGCCCGCCGTACGGCCACTTTCCCTGGGGTTCCGGCGCTCAAGACACGACGACAAGTCCGCAGCCGAACGAAGAAGAGAGGAAGCTCAAGATAAGGACGCAAAAGGTGGACCTTTCTTTCGGCGGAGTTGGGGATAGAGCCAACTCGACCACGCAAGGAGGTCCTCATAGAGTAATCGATCCATGCGAAACAGGAAATATCTCTCCCGGGCTCTCGGCCGTCTCTACGTATAGCTCGAGCGATCCCGATGGAACCAATGCGAAACACCGGCTTCAGGTCTCGGCTCCTGCGTGGGAAGACCTGGACGATGCAGAAGACGGCGGTAGTATCACCCGACAACTCGCGGAAACAGCGACAGGCGTTCGGGAAATGAGCAAGCAACTCGGACGAACCAAGGTCAAGAGCAATATCCAGCATGTTCTCATTGTGACCAAGGCGAGGGATAATGGCTTAATCAAGTTGACGAGGGACGTCGCGGTGTATTTGATGAGCAAGAAGACGGGCTCTAATGGTCGTTCCAACGGTAACGGTAGGGGCATGGTGGTTTACGTTGATTCTCAGTTACGAACGTCCAAGAGGTTCAACGCTGCCGGACTCGAAAGGGAGCATCCAGAATTCTTCAAGCCTTATCCACGTCGTCGAACATCCTCTTCAGCGTCCGTCAGCACGTTGTCTGCATCCATGTCGGATGTCAGCCTACTCAGCAGAGCCAACAGTTTTTGCGGGGCGAAGAGGAAGTCGGATTCGGGCAGGGATTCGGAGAATGACCAGGGCCAGCTTCGTTATTGGACTGCTGAAATTTGCTCGAATACCCCGAATTTGTTCGATTTCGTCGTGACTGTACGTTACAGGGGATCACTCGCATCCGATCGCTCTGTGGATCTTCCTTACTAAAACGGTCCTGTTTGTCTACAGTTGGGCGGCGATGGAACCGTGCTCTTTACATCTTGGCTATTCCAGCGAATCGTTCCCCCCGTCTTGCCATTCGCCCTTGGATCGCTCGGATTCTTGACTAATTTCGACTATGCTAATTTCCGAAAGACAATTGATCAAGTTGTGGATGACGGGATCCGTGTCAATCTCCGAATGCGATTTACCTGTGTGGTCTACCGCGCTATTGCACCTGAAGAGAACAAGCGTAAAGGTCCAGGCCGAAAGGCGATTAAATCCACAGCTGGCGATATTTGGATAAGTCGGATTGGGAAGGATGGCTGGGAGTCGGTGGAGGGCTCGAATGCCGGTACTCTACCATGCAAGCAGAAAAAAGACAAGGAAATTATGTGTTACTCCACCCGCCCAATGGAAACCTTTGAGGTCTTGAACGACTTGGTGGTCGATCGAGGGCCAAGTCCGTATGTCAGCTTGCTGGAGCTTTTCGGTGAGTAACATTGTTAATTGGACGGTTTGGACTTTGCGCTGATCAATAAATTGTAGGTGATGATCATCATCTCACAACTGTTCAAGCGGATGGGCTTTGCATTGCCACCCCAACGGGATCCACCGCCTACTCACTCTCCGCTGGCGGTTCGCTTGTGCATCCCGGCATTCCGGCAATTCTCATTTCGCCAATCTGTCCGCATACGTTATCATTCCGGCCAATGTTATTGCCAGACTCTATGGAGGTGCGGGTTTGCGTTCCTTACAATTCTAGGAGTACAGCGTGGGCAAGCTTCGATGGCCGAGGACGCATTGAGCTCAAACGTAAGGGTTATTTGTTCATTCTTTATCAGTGCCGTTCGCGCTTACTGGTCCCGATTGTTTTGTGCCCAATGCAGAGGGCGACTACATCAAAATCACCGCCTCCAAATATCCTTTCCCCACAGTATGCGATGAAGAGCGATCCGTCGATTGGTTCCACTCCATTTCTCGTACGTTACGCTGGAACGAGCGAGAAAAGCAGAAATCATTCGTGGTGGTCGAGGAAGACCGTGCAAAGCCCGTCAAGGACAAGGTTTCGAGAAATGTTGAAAATCAGGGGATTACCAAGAATCCAGAGGGCGCTCGAGACGACAAAGCGAGAATCAAAATCAGCAAGCAGGAGGCGCAGGATGGCCAAGACTCGCTAGTGGACAAGACACAGGAAGAATCCAAAAGACAGGCACAGCAGAGAGGAGAAAAGGTAGAGCCTCAGGCAGCTAGTTCAGAGGAGGAGGAAGAAGAGGAGGAGGAGGAAGGCTTCGATATCGACGAGTGAGTGATTTTACTGATACGTAATTCTGACTGTCGACTGATACTTAGTTCACATGGTAGGATATCAACACCGACTCAAGGATCAACATCTCCCAAAGAGTCGAAAGATGAGCCCTTGACACGTCCAAAATACTCATCGAAACGACCTTCTCAGCTGTCTGCTTTGCTTGGGCAGGATGGAATGAAATCGGGTGTGGACACACCAGAGCGCTTCCTCTTCCCACAGAAGCAAGACCCAAGTACCTCTCTTAATCCCAAGGCATTTGCTCACGCCCTCGACAAAGGCTTGACGAAACTCTCGGGGCTAAAGGATTTCGATAACAAGACGAAGCCGGATGGACGCGGTCGATTGCTCAACGCGGGTCCGCTGCACCATGAGGAAATTGGTCAGAGAGATCATATCGGTAATCCTGGTACGCTTCTGCATGCTGCTGGTCATAGTATCCCTGCTGGACGAGTAGATCTAATTCCTGAACGACTTCAACGGGACTTAGACGGATCGGATATCAAGACTCCAAAAACGAGTGACGCGTCCGGCGCCAAGCATTTTGACGACAGCCCTCCGTTCACTGGTGCAGATGGAGATGATAGGGAAGACAGCGAGTCCGGTCGTTGCAGGACAAAGGCTTTTGCCTTTTACGGCCAGGCAGGTTCCTTTCCCACGCTCTCTGTGTGAACAAGCGCTTATTTTCTTTTGCGCTGATTTTTAGGATGAATCTGATTCATCGGGAGACGATGATGCATTCTAATTACTATAATGGTGTAGAATAGGCAAGGGTGGGCACAAGGTATCCGAAATTTCACATAACAAGATGTACTTTTACAGACGGGACGTAGTTTGATTCCACATTAATGAAATGTCGATAACCTTTCCAGGCGTTCTTGGGGATATTACCTCCTCTTCTTTTGCATGGCTTTGAGCAACAAATACGCCCCGGGGAAAAGGCTGAGTGAATGAAAGGCATTTTGGGGCTTTTGTGGCGAATAGAAACAGGAGCTAAGAGTAGCAGAGGGTTACATTGTGGCTTCTGTATCAACGTAGTATATGCTTCAGTTATTTTGCTCTAGGGGTTTGAATCCAATATCTAGCAAGTTCGGGTAGCACGAAAAGTCCGCTGTGAAGAAGGTGCTAAAGGTGGAATGAGATGCCATTGTTTCTACAAGGGCGGGAACCTGCAGCTGCAGCGATTTGACTGCTGGTAGTATTCTGCGCACCTCGCGGTTAGCGTAACCGCGTTACTCTCAACAGAGTCCGATTGGTATACGGAGGAGACGAAAACTTCTCCGGCAGACCCGCACAGCTATCTGCAAACATCAAATGGGGATGTCAAGTAAGGAATAGGTGAAGCTATAGGTAAGGATCCATCGCTTAGCGCGCTTGAGCGCGGCGGTAAACCACGTGGAGAATGTGAGACACGGTATCGTGTGTTTCATCCCCGACCCCCGAAAAATGTTCGCGACCATAGGAAGTGGTTGAATCCAAGTCAAGTCTCTTTGCATCAGGACCCGACCCTGGACGCGCGATATATCAACACCTGGCCTGGATAGTACCAACCGGCTCACCACCTCGGCAGTCGCTCCTAGATGGACGCAATACCGAATACCATCGCCTTCTCGTCGAATTCATAACACAACTCAGCCACACCATCTCTCTTGAGACGACAACCTATTCGTCTGTCTTTAGACCATCAACGGGAGGCTATACACTTCGGAGATCTCCTCCTTCCCATCTAAAAGCACAACGACAATCGTTCGGCGACAATATGTCTCTCAATATGACTGGACCAGTACGGCCAAGGGGTCTAATATACGAAAAACAATATACAGCAAAACCGAACTCCATCTCAGTCTACCGGACTTCGGATTTCAACATGTACATTCGACCTCCCAATCCGGAAAACCAGAACGAGCCTCGTGACGATTTCATCGTTAGTGGAGTGGTGATCGTCCATCTCACAAAACCTAGAAAGGTCAAGGCGTTGAGAGTAAAGTTTTTGGCAGAAGCGACACTGGCATATCCAGGTATGTCGTTTCTGTAGCATTTGTAAAAATCCTAATGCTCATTCCTCTTCATGCACTATAGACAGACCATGGGAAGCTGACGTTATTTTTGAGAGAAACTTGACCATCGATGATGGCAAGAACGGCGCTGAAGGGGTATACATGGAAGCTGGTCCACAACGGTATGTTACGAACACCGCAAGGCAGTCAAGATGCCAAAAGGAGTTGTCAAATGCTGAATCTCGTGGATCTGCTTCAGGTTCGAATTTTCCTTTATTTTGCCTGCTACCTTGGCTGGATTTGATCGTACACCATTTGGGCATATTAGTCACCGAGTTGACGTGACTCTTGAAGGAGTTCCGCAACGTTCGAACTCCCGATTTGGTGGGTTCTTTGGTGGCCACTCGTCGCGATCGCCGTCTCGAACTCGGTCACCCTCCCCAGTCGCATCGGGATACAATTCGGTATCAATGTCACGCAAGTCATCACAGGATCCGTATCATGGCTTTTCGTCGGCTAGACCATCAACGTCGGGCTCCTCGACTCCGGCTCTAGGCTATTCACAATCGATCATGTCGCCTCCGATATCAGAGGAGCCGAGTCCTGTCACTAGTTTATTTCCGCCGGAAAAAGAAGCAGAGAAGCTGCGAAATACCAAGTGGATGACGGGAAACATGACGGCCAGCAAGGAAATGTGGATCATACCGTTGCCATCCGAGGATCGAGAGGCTATCCATTTGGATTACCAAACGAGAAGTGTAATCAATGGATTAGGCATCGTGCCCTGGTCGCTTCAAACGGACGCGATCACAGTTGGCGGGTACATTCTTCTTCGAATGAGCCTCACGGATCCG
This sequence comes from Naganishia randhawae, assembly GCA_013461525.1. Lineage (NCBI taxonomy): Eukaryota > Fungi > Basidiomycota > Tremellomycetes > Filobasidiales > Filobasidiaceae > Naganishia > Naganishia randhawae. The sequence goes on from JABRPJ010000024.1 coordinate 71,068, forward strand.
AACCCATTAGCTACGGTGTGGGCCGTCCGACTATACATCAATCAAAAGATTGCACTGAAATCGCCACGCAGACCTGATGAGCCGGAAACACTGTTCCCTGCGGCTCATCTGCTTATTTACGACCGGGGCAAGTTGCCAAATCCGAAGGATCTCAAGGAACGCCATCCACATGAGCCCTTGTGGGATGGAGAGATGGTACCGGGCGGTAACCACACCAGTGAAGCAGCTTTGAACACGAATGAGGTAATACGCTTGCCCGATGAGAATAGGCTGAGGCCCTCGACCTGTCCTGGGTGAGTAATAGATTCACGAAATGCGAGTGACTGTGTAACTTACCGTATTGCTTTATTTATCAGTACGATAACACCGATAAAAGTCAGCCACGAGTTCAGTCTACAGATATACTTTTCAATATGGGGGGAGGATGCAGCTGGAAACGCTTTGCCCAAACCTGGTCCAGGACACTTACGAAAAGCTATCCTGACACAGGGTGTACTGATCACTTCTGTAAGAACAGCCTCTTCGCCGTATGTCAATGTCTCCAACTAACAGCCATTCTACTTTAGTGCTGTTGTACGAAGAAGAACCTCGCTCTGCCTACATACGAGGATTCGCAGATCCATGAAACGTTTGCGCCCAGACAAGAAATAGAGGCTGACAAGTGTGCATGTGGTGATCCTCTTTCAGAACTCGCAGACCGAGAACTGGCGAGAGAAAGAAATGAAACGGAAGACCCGGTGGGAGCATTACGGAGAGCCGAAAGTGATTTCGATCGTGGAAGGAGACGAAAAGCAGAATATTCGCCTGATGAGCGCTATAGATCGGATTACATGCCTTGAAGTGGGAGATTGTCGGATTGGTCCTTATTGAGAGATAGACAAGTCGCTATAATATTCAGTCTTTACTTGTACCCGATACAACTGTGGATTAATATGCATTCCACTCTATTCTGAGATAGATGCTCAAGGATCAGAACACCTAGCCCCGTCTGTATTAATCTTTTTTGCTTGTGCTTAGCGACCTGAAGAACTCATTGTACGCATTCTCAATATCGAAAAGCATCTGGAAAGGATACAGATATTAGGGATAAGGGACAGGCCATAGGAGTTGTAAATGAATTCGACTTGCCTGTCGTGACTGCTCCTCGGAGATTTCGTCCGAAGCTTTCATGCCGTTAAGCTCAATCAACCTAAACAACTTCGGTCAACAGTGATATCTGCAGCATCACTTGCGATCGGCTTACCAATGTAATATTTTTCCTCGACCTTCCCATTCCTGACTGCCCTTAAACCGTGAGTAGGACGACATGAGTTCAGTCAGGAACGGATGTAATTGATCTTTTGCTTTTAGATTCAGTTTGAGTGCATCCATGAAGGTAATGAATGACTGTAGCGTTCAGCAGATTGTAAAAGTCAATTCCCCAACTGTATAGATTGCGATAAACGGCAAGAGGACATCTAATGATCAACTCACCTGGGTGGTCTCCGCGACCCATTTGCCCAGTTCTTCTCCGCCCTCCCCTGCCTCTGCACTATGCTCAACAGTCGCTGGTACTCCGACTATCAAGCGATGTAATGCTGCAGGATAATCCATTCTATACCGTTGCATGAATCCTTCCAACCCCTTCATGCTGTTTGCTGTTTTATACGGCGGATTGTCGAGATCATCGTGGAGAAGCTTGATGAGTGATTTATATTGGGCCAGGAGTTTAATGCAGGCGGGTGCATATCTTAGGATCATCACAGAAGCCTATGTATAAGTCCGGTTGATTGTCTCTCGGTCAGGTCAATCGAACAGCTTACTCTTTGCTGGACACCGAGTCCCGGACATAAGCCCTCTCCAGGTATTCCAAGCTAACAATCAGCCCATATAAAGTAGCGAAGTTCTCCTGCCTCTCCCGCTCCGAGTTGTTGGACCACAGACGGACCTCTTCATCCAGGTTGAGCGGCGGTCGCGATGATGTCGACGCTTCAGCCATTCTGCTTGGAATGAATAGCGAAGCGATTCACGCGTCTAGCGAATACTGGTTGTTCAAATGGACAGATTGGGGTCATCGAGGGTATAGGCCCTTGATTGACTGGAGATATACTGAGGAAAGTCATGACCGTCCTGGCTGGTGAAGGGCTCGGAACTAGCTTGCGGATCCCTTCGTTCCCTCGGGTGCTGTATCGCGTCGCCCTCAGTGCGCAATCGACGGCCCCCCCCAGGAACAAAGCAGCGGAGGCGACTTCTAACAGTCTGTAATCTGTACCTGTAGCGAGTTCAACCGACACCCTATCTGTTGGACCTATATACCATTTGTTCCAATCGATAGTCTCAACCTCTCCTATCGCTATTATTGATCCGATTTCGAGATATGCATAGAAGCCTAGAACGAGTCTCGCTAACGTAGGATGATCATGACAGCGTAGCTCTTGTATAATAGACAAGACTGGCGAGTGATCAGCCTAGCAGCGCACATCTCATATGTGAACCAGGCCTACGGGACTGGAGTAGACAGCTGAACAGTCCTAAGCCGATCGCCAAGATTTCGACAAATACTCTCGACACGGAAAACTCCCTCAAAAGCTCGTCCGAAATGCAGTCAGTCTCCTTCCGTCGTCTATGCCCCAGCCCTTGTACACGTCACATCGGCAATATAGTGAAACTGAAAAAGTTCCTCCAACGGGTTACTCCGGTTGAGACAACTGATAGCGTGTGTGAAGCTAGCCGTCAAGGATCCTCATAAACTCGTCATTGTGGGTACAACGCGCAGACACTGTTTAGAGGGCTTCCACAACAACGTTGCCCTTTTCGGCAGTGTAGATACCGTCCAAGAACTTTCGGATCTGCATGATGGAAAAATGCAAGCGATCAGCAAATGCGTGCACGGGTGGCCTTGTACCGCGGCTTATCACGTACATCCTTCTCCTTCACTCGGCACTTGTCGGTGATGGATGCGGCGGATTGCGAGACGTTCTCGATGTCGTTACCCTCCAAGACGAGCTCATCCTTACCACCTTCCTTGATGGTGACACCAGCCAACATGGGGCACTTTCGGACAACCTTCTCACCCACTATGTACCACAAGAGCACCATTCAATCAGTTTCCACTTCTCATATGCTTCACATGGTGCTGTGCCCACTCACAGAAGTTTCGGATCTCAACGGCCTTTCCGTCACCAGAAATAACCGGGTTGATGGGGAAATGGGCGTATACGAGCTTCATCTTGTATTGGTAACCCTTGGTGACGCCGGTGATCATGTTGGCGACCATGGACTTGACGGTTCGCAAACAAGCGACGTGCTTTCGGTTACCGTGCCAAACGGTGAATCGAGCCTCGAGACCCTTGGCGGTCTTGACCTGGATGGAAGAAGAAAATGGGGCGAGCATCAGGATCCTGGTTTTCCAATCTGCCAACGCATTCTTTTGGGCAGACGACGGGTCGACAAGCTAAGTGATAATGATGTGGTGTCGTTGGTTGATAGACGAGGTCATTGTCATATCACCAGTTTGTCGGTATCCGCCTGTGTTCTGCTTCCTTTTCCCACATTGATACCACCCCAGTACTGCTTCGATATCTGCCTTCCTGCACTCCATCTGCTTCGTGTCCCACCTTGCTTGCTCTCCAATTCCTTCATGTCCTGCGCTGCCGGAATGTTGCTATTGATGTTTCATACGAGCTTGTCGACCCTGTCTTCCTCTATTTCACCCCCTACGGCCTCCCTTCGACACTTACAGTCTGGATGTCCATCTGGATGTGCCTGACAGCCTTGGTCAAAGTACCTCGGGGACCGGTAACGGTGACAACCCGGGACTTGATCTTGATGTCGACACCCTCGGGGATGGGCAAGGATTCATTGGAGGTGATGTCCTTCATCTTGACGGTCTAGGGTTCTGACTTGCTGAGTGGATGTCGGAAGTCGAGCGGTCGTCTCAAAAAGGGTCAGATGGCCTGGACGACGGTTTTACTGCTGCCAACCTTTGCGATCAAGACACTGGCTGGCACCACCACCACCGCAACCTCCGGAAACGACATCCTGCCACGGCCGACGGCGATACTGAGTCTCAGCGGTAGAGCCCAGCCAGTGCCGGGAGCACTTCCACGCGCTTCTTTTCGCTGACCTTAGATTCGCGCTTAACCAAAAGCAGAAAATGTTTTGTCGAATCTTGTATGTCGCAAGCTTTTTGCTGTTGCGCTTGACTGCTTTGGCTTCCCGATCAGTTCAGCTATTCAGCTATCGTCGAGTCGCCGAGTCGTCAAGATGTGCTGTAGAAGTGCAGTCGACCACAGGGGTGAACAAATAATGCTTCGCCAGTCGTTCGGGAGATGAAAAGGAGAGTTTTGGTAGCAGGTGTCCAGCATGCCAATCTGCCATCCTCGTGTGCTGAAACGAGTTCAGGTCGGTTTTACGACATCGAATTCAGGCCGGTTCATGCTACAGCATGACGACATCGAATGGCATAAGCTCTTGCATCCCTCACTCCTTGTTCACAATATTATATTCTATAGCTACTCTACAATGGGGAGCCTGGCCTGAACTCGCAACTTGCCCGGAGTGATCGATGACTTAGCTGCTGACCTCTTGTTGAAGCCCATTGACCATTGATCGACTAAGGAATGAATTTCACCAGCTCTATCAGCGAGATTGTTGTGGCGTTGTCCACATCTATTGCCAAAATTTCGTTGCATCCTGGAACATTGGTTTCTATCATAGCCATTTGTTTCTATGTGACTCAGCTTTCAGCTTCTGCACTTCGAGCTCTGCCAAGCTGTCACTTCTTATCAACTTCAAATAGCTGCCCAGTCCAAATAAAGCAACTTCGGCCTCTTTCCGGGAAGAACACGGTTCAATACAGACGCGTGCGATGGAACGCGAAGAAGGGAAGTGTGACTACCTCGAGTATGATCGCATTTGTTATCATTGTTGGAGCGCCAGCCAAATCAGGGAAGGCCAAAGAGTGCTTGTGGTATAGGTCACTGTAGATAGAAGCTATAGCTGGCGACGGATTCCCTTTCCTGTTGAGTGCCTGTTCTTGCCCGTCAATACCCAATACCGCCTCCATCCTCTGCCTCAGGCTCGCCGGGTTGCAAGCACAGTCATCTCAAAGTGTTCACAAAGCGGACCGTTGATATCCTAAGGCATTATTTCGGCACTTCTTAGAGGGTTAATCGCCTGCAGGACAGGGCTCTCGCAATCAGGAATTAAGGGATAAATCCATCGTAGTTAGAAATTCAATCTCAACACAATAGACGATAAACAGTACCTTTCAGCATAGACCAATTTTCAGGGCGCATCATTGACGGCTCGACAATAGAAAGCGTTACAACTGGCTCGCAGGAATTTGAAAGGCTTGGAACCGATAAAACAGTGTGAAGGCACCCCGGAAGGACAAAGGAACCTTTGTAGAAGCGATACTTGGCGTATAAAGGACAGCAGGGGCAGCGCTAACCTGAAGAGCAGGAAGGATTTGGTAAGTCCTTCCTTGTCATCTTCAGCCTACTTGCTCTCGTGTCTCAATACTTCATCCCGATAGAAAGCTCACATTAGGCACTCACCGGTGATCTTACTCGCATTGCCGATTTCTGCCCCACGATTGGGTCATTCGCCTCCTGTGCAACTTTGATATCCAGCACCCACGTCCATACGACCATATCCGTCTCAATCGGCTCATAAACGGAATCATGTTCCGAAAATTACCCTTGACAACGCTCACCGCGCTTACAGTGGCGACTCCGATTCTAGCGTCCAACCTGGTATGGTACACTGAACCCGGTTCGAACAAGCCTGCGTTCACGGACGGCGAAAAAGTTCGAGGTGTCAATCTAGGCAATTGGTTCATCTTGGTTCGTGAAGTTTCCGTATGGCGGCTAGTGCATATCGTGCTAAAGTTGGCGATGGGGTTTTGGCACATACAGGAAAACTGGATGGAACCTTCCTTGTTCGGCACCTCTGGTCTCCCAGGTACGGATAATGATACCCAGGTCATGGACGAATGGACATTCTGTTCCATCCTTGGGAAAACGCGGTGTGCGAACGTGAGTGCGCCTTTCTGACACGTATGCTCTGACGCCCATCCTGACTGCTCCCGTCTCCTTGCTTACAGGTTCTCGAGGAACACTGGAATACCTGGATCACAGAGGACGACTTTAAGCGAATGGCCGATTACGGACTGAACACCGTTCGAATCCCCATTCCGTATTGGGTCTACAATGTTACCGATGACGAGCCATACATTACGCAAAAGCAGATTCCGTATATTCAAAAAGCGCTCAACTGGAGTTCGATGTATGGACTCGATGTGATGATGGACTTACACGCCCTACCAGGTACGTGATATATGGCTTTTGATTTCCCTTTACATCTTGTTTAAGGTCCGTCTCTGGCCTATTTCTCAGGTTCGCAATCAAGCTACCAGGTTCATACCGGACACTACACCCAGGAAGCCTTCCATGCTGACAGCGCCAACATTGATCGCGCTTTGGATGCTCTGGCCAAATTTGTGGAAGAATTTACGCGGGATAAATACGACGGTGTTGTCAAAGCGTAAGTATTCCATCCGGGTGCTGCCAGCCGTTTATCAGATACTGAACCAACGTTGCGCAGATGGGAACTCGTCAACGAACCCTGGATTGAAGCTTATCAAGCCGGCAACATCCCTTGGGACTTTCTTGCAGATTTCATGGATCGAGCTTATACCACAGTGCGAGAACACGAGAACGTAATTGCAGGCAGTAACGTTAGCATGGTCATCGTGCATGATGCCTTTCAAGCTTTAGAGAACTGGAAATACTGGTTCACCGAGGAGAGAGGCGTTTTCTGGAGGAACTTCGGCTTAGATACTCACCGTTACTTCGCCTGGCAGAGCGGCGACAATTACGAGCATATCGTCTCTGCTTGTGCAATGAAAGACACGTTGGCAGCCGCACAAGAGTGGATTCCGACTGTAAGTAGGCTTATTCTCAAAGCTGCTGCATCTGCTAAATCGGCATTTGGTAAACTTCTAGTTCGTCGGAGAACTGTCGCTTGGTGTTGGTACCTTTTGCGTGGACTACAAGGAATGCTTCAATTTGACTTCGCAAGATCTCATGGCAAACGTTAGTGCGGGAAGCTCAGATTCTGACTACAACGGCTTTTATCGTGCATTATGGGAGTCTCAATATCACGCATATAATCATGGAGCAGGCTTTATTTTTTGGAACTGGTTCGTCTGCATGATCAGTTGAGCGCAGACGCTGGTATTGACGAATTCTTCCTTGCACGTTTCAGGAAAGCGATCTCTCCCGTGTGGTCGTACGAACAATCCGTTGCACAGCGATGGATTCCTGAGGATCTGAACGACACCTTGTAAGTCTCTACCCCTCGCGAGCTCTGACCCCTCTTGCTATCCCATCCTAATCCAAAAGCTAATTCTTGCTTCCATAGATGGCAATATGATCCGTCGCAGGAGTATTGTTTGCAAAACTACAACTGGAGCAATGTTCCGAACTATCCTACTACCGCTGCCTCTATCGCCTCGGGAACAAGTCTTCCAACCGGAAAAGCGCTGATCATCAACGCTACCGCTTCCTCGGGTATGACAACCGCTATATCTACGGAACAGCCTATTGCCATTCCTACAGGGATGACCACTGTTTCCATTTCAGGCGCGAGTTCGACACTAAACCTAGGAGCGACCCACGCTGTGACTGGCAGTTCATCGTCCACCAGTGCGTCAAGCACTACCCCTACCTCGAATTCAACTACCAGTTCAGGTTTTATGATGCGAGTGAGCAGGTACAGCCTGACTGTAATGACTTGCCTGGGGATATTCTTGGTATTACAATAAAGCTAGGAACCATAGATTTGCCAGGTATCTGAAATAGCGCATATAGATGAGGTTAACAGACTGCAGGTCTTCCGATAAGCCTTTATTGTATAGATACATAGAGGTACATTACAAGGTGTGATAGATGACTACAACCAAGGTAAAGGCGCATACAAAGTTAAATGTTTGCAAAAATTGCTGACAACGACATGCAGGAGATCAAGAGATCCCTTGAACAGTGAATCCCTCTAGGTAATCAGGCAAGGATGCCCAAAGAACGTGTCTGCCTCGGCGGCGAGGACAACTTCATGCCTTCGAAACTCGTGCTGATTTGCTGCGCGGAACGAAGTTCGTCCGCTGGAAGACGACGTCCTGAAGCTGTTCGAAGGCCGCCTTGACCCAAAGGCATGGTTAGACGCTGTGAGCGCTGCGTGACGCTAGCATCGCTAGAATCTCCATCATCTTCCTCCTCGTCTTCATCCTCGTCTTCATCCTCATCGTCATCCTCCCCCTTCATTTCGGGTAACGCGACCTCGTCCCAGTGTCTGTACAGTTTGTCGACATAAACCTTGGATCTGGGCAAATCGTAGGGATCGAACGGAAAGAACTGATCAAGATCCGTTTCGACTAGCGTTTTTCGACCTATCAGCGGGAACTCGCTCATATGCGGGATACCATTGTGGGAGGCGTCCTTCCTCCCGCCGTTTCCAGCAGCGGTAGAGGCAGAGGCGGAGGGAGCGTTCGTCAGTCGAACGTGCGGTCGTGAGCTGGCGCTGTTCTCGAGCGCGTTCCTGTTAGCGGACATTATCGAATAGCAAAACATGAATTTGGTCAAGTCGGCGACTTTGGCAAACATGTCCACTACGCCGGGAAAACATGCCTTGAGGAGAAAAGCAACACTCCGCATGAGCACCCAACTACATATGCCGAAGGACAGATGGCGGTAAACTGGAGCTCACCATCAGTGGATTCAACTGCGAATGGATAGCCTTTTGCAGGATTTTCAAATCGGAGATCCATTCTGGCTCATCATTGCCCGCGGCCACCGATCCGTGACCGTCCGCATCTTCATCATCCTCCGCGTCGTCCATTTCCATATCATCCGCGAAACTCGGCAGTGAATCCGTACCATGCCCAGTCGCTGTTGCTGCGCCACCACCAACACTGTTACTGGCCGCTTCATGTCGACTTGACTCTGAGCGAAGCGCTTTCCAGCGGAAACAAAAGATCATCATGAGGGCCTGACAGACGGTGTAAAACACGGCGAGACCGTTTGAAGAAACGACCGCTTGCGGATCCACCCGAACTTCGTTGAGGATCCCGTCAATGTACGCCGTGAGATACCCGACTACCGTCCGCGTCTGCTGATCATCAATGTACTTTGCCCGACTGACAAAACTAGCGATATAGCTCGCAGCGGCGATACGGGAGACAGCGGCGGGTGTTTGTTCGAACAAGGCGCGGGAAACGATCAGTCCGAGGAAAAGGTCGGTGTACTCTGGCGACAGCGAGCAGCACCAAAAGACGATGAATTGGGCTCGACGACAGTGTAGCGTGGGCAATATAAGTCGATCGAAAAGCGACAGGAGCGTCTGGAAATGTTGTAGCCTAGATTCTGGTGTGGTGAATGATCGATGGATGGGCGGCAATGATGGCAAGGCGGACGGAAGGCTGGGCGCAAACGTTACTGTCGGTTGAGATTTGTTGGGAGACTCTGGACGACTGGGAGCCGGGGAACCATACGCTGCGATCTGTTTTCTCCGTGCATTCTTTTCCGAGCCACCCACGAACACACGTTCGAGGTGACGCAGGAAATGTAGGGACAATGCATCGACTTTAACACGAAGCGTCTGCAAGCGCTTGTACCGCGCCTCATCGAGTTCCTTCTCCGAACCACCGGCGACGGAATCCCCATCAATGGATCCTTCCTCGGATTCGATGTCCTCGATATCGAGCTCTTCCTCTTCTGCTGCATTCATTGCCGCGTCCAGCTCGTCGGGCCCGAGATCCAGAGACTCGCTGACGAGTTTAGAGAGTGGGTCATCGTTGAACGTGGATGCCTGGAAAGACTTTGCGAGTTCATCGTCTTCATCCATATCCTCGAGCTCGATTTGGATTTCCACCTAGATGTCCCGAAAGAAAGGAAGGGGTTAACTCGGGGGATGTGCCAGCATGCCTTGTACGAGGAGAGAGCACTTGCATCGATCCGAATCATCCTATCAATCACGACCTCCCACACCTTGACGGCCACCTCGGGACAAACTTCGACGAGATCCAACACGTTGCGCACATACACGCTCATCGCTACCTCGCTCTCCCTCTTGTGCGGGAAATGCTTGACAAGAACGGGCGTAAGCACGGTCGGAAGCGTCGGGATCAGGGAAAGGAGGTGGGTGAGGAGGAGTTGGTGACGGATGTGGTACAGGGCGCGAGAAATGGTGGGCGTGTCCGAGGAGACAGGGAGTCGTTGTTCTGCCGTATTAATCGAGAAATCAGCAGGGCCACTCAAGAAAGGAAGGGAGAAGTACTCACGCCACCGTAATCCCTTGACGCCCATCACCACTACTTCGCTCACCCATTCCGCGCGGGAACTGCAGAGGACGCCACACCATGCCGTATAGGCTTTTACAAAGCGCTCGTCTGGCGAGATTGCCCAGGGGATGGAGAGCAGTGCACGGACGAGGGAAGAGTGATAGGCTGGTGAGAGGAGGGAGATGGATGAGGTGATTGCTTGCAAGATTGGGAGGAGGGAGGGAAAGTCGGGTGCGGGCATGGAGGGTGAGGTGGAGAAGTGGGAGAGCAGCTCTTGGTACGGTGCGTCTTCTCCCTAGAGCGTAAGGGGCACATTCAGCGTGTTATCAGAGAAGCGGATAGGGGATAGTGATGTGGAGCCGCAGTGCCAAGGAAAGGAGCTCACCTGAGTCGCCTTTTCCAAGGCATTCCGCACAAACTGTCGCATGATCGTCCGCTTATAGCTCCCGTTCACATACGAATCCACCGCCGGTATCGCGGCATGCTGGATGTACGGCAACGGTGGCGTCTCCGCCCCTGACTCGCTGCCCTCTGGCGTACTCTTTAAATCAACCCCGACAGTAACAGCAGCAGCACGCAACCGCGTCGCATCGCTCGTGCTCTTTGTTCTCCGTGGCGGAACAGACGGCGGTGTTCCAAAGGAAGAGCTCTCTAGTTCTCCTCGTGTGCGTTTTCGACCGACTAGCGAGGTCGTCCGGAGCGTCGGGATGGGCACCGGCACGGCGGGAGTCATCGTCGTTGTTGGCGTTGACGATGGCGGGTTAGCCCCGAGGTCGTGACGTGATTACGCAAAAGCTCGCGTGCGCACTTTCTCGTGCTGCGATTCGGGTCGCCTTTTTTGGGAAGGATAGCCGGGGGTCTGTGGCTTGTCCTTGGGGGGTTGCGGGGAGATGCACCGAAGAGTTGAGCGAGCTGTGCGGCCTGCTCCCTTTCGTGTCCAGGGGCATGTCAGAACGATACGCTCGCCCCCGCCAACTTTCTCGAGGTCACGTGCGGGAGCGCCCAACTCTGGTCAAGACTCGGTCGCATCCGCCAGCTATCCATCCATACCCCTCATCGACTCCCTCAGATAGCTCCCCGCGTATCTCGGTCCTTCCCGTAGCAGCTCATCCCACACGCACCTCATCAGGATTGCCTGGGTAGCTATCAATTGGCTTGAGTTCCTTCCTCCCGTTTGGCAGGCCTCGTCGCCAAACAGATGTACAAATACCTTTGTCCAGCCCAGCTTGGCCATCCGCTTGTCTGTTGATCTGCTATCGTGCCCTGTTTCTGGCGTTATCCTTTGGGAACCTTGTCCTCCTCTGCTCCTCTCAACCTGCCATATGGCATGGACATCCACAAATCTGGAAAGGCACCGAGCGCCGGTCCGACGATGTTCCGGCGCTCCCATCGGCGATGCGAGTCGGAGATGCACGAGGTGGAGGCCCTATTTCTGGAATCGGCCCAATCAATGCGCCAATGGCCGGCAGCGGGAATGGGGCAAGCATTGTATATATATATATAAACAGCCAATGCATCTTCCCTTCCCTTCCCCTCCCCCTGCCACTCAGCGTCACCGCTTTCACCCACGCACAACAAACACAATGTCTCTCGAACACGGCTTGCAGAAGGAAAAGATGTTGTGCGTGTCCTCCTTTCTCAGCCCATGGGCGACTCCTGCTGACGTCACCCGATGACCCACCTCTAGCGACCCCAAGAACATGATTTTCCGAAACCTAGGGAACAGCGGGTTGAGGGTGCCTGTCTTCTCCCTCGGTGGATGGTTGACCCTCGGCGGTACCCAGCGCGGGGACACCGTCAAGGAGATCATGCAGTTGGCTTACGACAATGGTGAGTTGAGCGCACGTGCGGGTCGTTTTGAGGGCAGAATCAGTACTGATACCCTCCTCCCCCCAGGTATCAACATGTTCGATTCTGCCGAGGGCTACGCCGAGGGCAACTCAGAGGTCGAGATGGGCCGCGTCATCCGGGAATGCGGATGGCAACGATCAGACTTGATCGTCACCACCAAGATCTTCTTCGGAACCGGCCGAAAAGACTTCAACTCTCGCGGGTTGTCGAGGAAGCATCTCATCGAGGGGCTAAACCACTCATTGGCACGATTGGGCATGGACTACGTTGATGTGGTATTCGCGCATAGACCGGATCCTACGGTCCCTATGTGAGTTTGCTAGCTTTTCCCTTGTTACGGCGCTTCTTGCTGACCTTCATCCGCTCCGCCCCTGCCTCGCGTCGACAGGGAGGAAATCGTCCGAGGATTCGATTGGCTGATCAACGCCGGCAAAGCCTTCTATTGGGGAACTTCTGAATGGTCCGCTCAGCAATTGCAAGAAGCGCATGAAGTTGCCGCGAAGTACAACTTGATCCCCCCGACTTGTGAACAGCCTCATGTGAGTCCCTTCCCCTGCCCGCCTGGTGGGACTCGAGAGACATATAGTGAACAGCGAGTTGACAACACGATTTTGTGCCTTTTTGTAGTACTCGATGATGCACCGAGAACGATTCGAAGTCGAGTACGAACCCTGTAAGTTCCCTTCCCCGTTCTCCTCTATTTCGGCGACTCTTCTCATGCTTACCCACCCCCATCTCCCCGCCCTTTGCGCTCGCAGTGTTCAAAAAGTACAAGATGGGCACCACCACCTGGTCCCCGCTTGACTCAGGCATGTTGACGGGCAAGTACAACAATGGCGTCCCGCAAGACTCGCGATACGCGACCAACAAGGAGTTCTTTGCCGAGACGGTGAAACAGTTGGAGTCGCCCGAGGGCAAGGCCAAGATTGCGCAGGTGCAGAAGCTGACCGAGTTCGCGGAGAAGGAGCTCGGGTGCAGTATGACCCATTTGGCGTTGGCGTGGGTCATCAAGAACGAAAACGTATCGACTTGTATCTTGGGTGCGTTGTTCAAGCCTGGCCTGGACTGTGTTTTTGCAGAGTGTCCTAACCGAAGATTATTTCTGTCAGGTGCCTCTCGTCCCGAACAGATAACCGATAACTTGAAGGCGTTGGACGTCTTGCCCAAGTTGACGCCCGAGGTTATGAAGAAGATTGACGAGATTTTGAACAACGTTCCTGCTCACCCGGTAAGCGTTTCGAATTCATGTGCACACCTCACGAATATCTGCGCTTATAAACCTATTTGATTACCCGCAGCCCACCTTTGGTCGAGAAAAGTACAGGCTCTGAGACTCTACCCTGCAACGAGTGGTAGATGAAGCGGCGCTCAATGACAAATAAGTCGGATCGTTGGTCGAAGTACAGAAAGAAAGTTGTACAAGAATAAAAACAAAGTTATCCCATCTTTGAACACGGTGAAGCGGAACGCGCTAAGGCAGCAAAGCAAGGAATGGCATGGAAGAAGGGCTATCTACTACATGGCCTGAACCGGAACCCGCGGCCTTGTGCTGGGTGCGCAACTAACATATCCGCGACACGCGCATCCCATTGTTTGCACCGGCTTCACGCCTAGATATTTCGCAGGCTGCACCTTCCAAGAACAAGTGAATCAATATGCGATATATGGAAACCATGAACATGGTGACTATCCTGACTACAAGGCGAAACCACAGGACAAGGCTACGAGAAACCTAGAAGGCACGAATGAGAGCGCATCAAACCGATCAAAGCAACCTCTGCTGTGATTGCTGGGTTTGACTTTGCTGATTTTGCGCATGGTGAAGGGATTGCTGTTGTAATTGCGGTGTCTGACCGGGTGGACCGAATGGGTGATTGCTGTTCGGCAGCGACGGGTTGTGATGAGACTGCATAGGAGAGAAGAACGAAGAGGACGAAGTCGGAGGCTCAGCAATAGCACCACCGCCACCCGACATTACCGGATTGAATCCTCGTGTAAGCGTGGATTGTGGAGCAGTGGGCGCAGTCATCTTGCTTTTACCAAACGGTGAGTTGTTGGCACTGCTACCGGTCGGCCAGTGAGGAGTATCGACCTGAGGTGTTGTAGTCGATCCGCCCCAGATCCCAGCTCCGGGGGCCATTGCAAAAGGCGAAGGACCCCATGAGGTTGACGCAGAGAGGGACGGGGGTGCCCATGTGCCACCCAAGCCGGCCGTATTGGAAACACGGCGAGGCGCAGGGATATCCTTGACTTCTTCTGCGCCGGCGGAAAGCGCAGCGGATCCTAGAGCCTGTCCAGAGATAGAAAGCGGGCCAGGTTTTCGGCTCATCGTCTCCGAAGCTGTTGACTCCTCGATAGTGTCAAAACCATTGGCCACGCGAGGTCGTCCAATAGGCTCGATCGGACCAATCGGGTCGGGACGCGCAAAACTGCTCCTAAAGTCTGGCGTAGAGGCCGTCAGGAGGGGAGTCGTTTGACCAGAGCTTTGCGTTCGCAATGGAACTGATTGGCCAATGGATGTCACAGGAGAGAATACATCTTCCGCAGACTTGCCGCCGTGTTTTCCAGGATGCCCAAGACCGAGAGTCCGCATGCCGCCCACAACGTTTGAATCGAATGGACTGGGGGCTCCTTGTTCAGTAGCGCTTCGAGTTTCAGGCGATAGGGCTTGGGACGACATATTTTGACCAGGCGTGACGGCGGGGTTGAAGGAATTCACTGGATTCATGCCGACTTGGCCGAAAGGCAAACTGTACCCGGGTGCCGCAGCTTGACTGTTCATCGAGATGTTGTGCCTCGGCGCTCCATATCCTGGGACTTGCTGCGGGAAAGGATTCTGCACACCCTGAGTGGGAGCGCCTTTGAGATGCATCGCATGCGGGCTGAACACGTTCTGCCTTGCATTTCCCTCTCTAAGGTGAGGCATGTTGCCATTGACGTATAGAGGCGGCATATTGTGCATGTGTGGCGCGGAACCCGTTGGTGAAAACATGGGAGGCATCATATGAGGCGGGGGAGCCTGTGATTGCTGCTGTTGTTGCTGCTGCTGTTGCTGTTGCTGTGGTGGCGGCATTTGATGGTTTGGGGCCATACTCTGTGGGTTAAGGACACTCTGCTGGCCTTGCACGGCGAGCGGGAGAGTGTTAGAGCGCATCGCGTTGTTCGAGGACGAAGGACGGATACTTGGAGCGCTACTGGAAGCGTTCACCTTGGAGGAAGATGCCGATATCGCGCCTTGAGTTTGTGGAGCTCCAAACGTAGAAGTTTGAGACACGCTGGTAGATGGAGTAGATGTACGGGTTGAATTGGATTTCTGCCGAGTGGCGGTCGCACGGGTAGCCTTGGAGCCTTTGGCTTGCTGCTGCTGTAGCTGCTGATGTTGCTGCTGTTGTTGCTGCTGCTGCTGCTGTTGTTGCTGTGATACAATAGCAGCGCTCTTCTTTGCGGCAGCTTGTTGCTGCGCTGCCAGACGAGCGGCAGCCTGAGCTTGAGCAGCAGCTTGAGCTTCCTTTTCGCGTGCTTCCCGTTCTTCCTTGTCCTTGCGGATTTTTTCCTTTCGTGCTTCTTCCTCCGCCGCCTTTCTTGCCTTTTCTTCTCTGGCCTGCTTCTCCTTGGCCTCTTTGGCAAGTCGTTCCTTTTCCTCCTTTTCCTGTCAGAGTCAGTTCACGTGTTAGCGTCAGAATTTCTCCTGATCCGATATCGGTTAAACCTACCTTGCGCTCTTTTTCCTTGGCCTCCCTCTCCACACGTGCGCGCTCCTCCTTTTCTTTTTGCTTCTTGGCCCGTTCAGCTTCACGCTCACGTTCTTCAGCAAGCCGCTTCCTCTTTTCCTCCTCCTTGCGCATGGCCTCCTCCATTCGAGCCTTCTTCTCAGCCTCTTTGCGAGCGCGCTCTTCCTCCCGTTTCTTGGAGGCTTCGCGTTCGGCCGCTTCTTTGGCGGCTTTGGCGGCGGCTGCTTCAGCAGCAGCTTCGGCTTCGCGTTGTCGCTTGTCGGCTTCTTGACGTTCTTTCTGGGCCCTAATAGTAGGGAGCGAATATTCTATCAGCGACCGTTTACAAAAGTAGCCAAGGTTGAAAACTCACTTCTTCTTGTCCTTCTTCTTTTGAGCGTCCTTTGCCTTTCGCGCCTGCGCTTCAGCCTCCTGCTTTTGCTCGTTTTCTAGCTCTCGGAGGAAAGCCTCGGCCTGCTCGCGATGAACCTTTTCCTTCCATGCCTGATGGACCCGTTGCTCAAACAGCCTGGCGGCAAAGATCTGGAACATACGACGGCCTTCTTCCATGCGCTGTTCATCGGTCAAAATCTGCTGGGCAGAAAGGGTTAGCAACTGCTTGCATTATGTTTAGAAAGAGAAAAGTCACGTACGTCGTCGTCATCTTCATCATCACTATTGGTAAAGACGTTTAGCGCACTAATCCCACGAATGTCACGCGACGCAAACTCACTCGTCCTCGACATCCTCATCATCAAGATCGTCCTCGTCCTCGTCGTCTTCATCATCCTCGACCCTCTGGGCACCGCCATCACGCCCGTCCTCCATCATCTGGATTGCAGCTTCCTCACGCATCATTCGGCGCTCAGCCAGCTGCTCCATCATTTCGAGGAACCGGGTCGAGTCGTTCTTGAGAAGATCGTCGGCGACGGTGAGGACACCTCCTGGGCGGGAAAGATAGGAGCGGCGGGCGAGGGGTTGGAGGGAAATGAGGAACGAGGGGGTTTGAGCTCAGCGCGCATGATCGAACGAAGCGATACCAGGATACTGCAGAACCGACGATACGTACCTTTGATGGTTGTCAATCCGTCTCCAAAGGTATAAAAGTCGTTCTCTTCTCCGACCGCACGTGTACCGTCACCGTTGGCAACGACACCTGGCTTCTGTACCCCACCAGCGGTGATCCGATGCCTAGCGGCCATCTGAGGTGGGTGTTTCCTTGGGTCTCCCTGGCCAGAGTGAACGTGAGGGTGATGATGCTGGTGAAGATGGGAATGGTGAGAATGGTGATGATGATGCCGAGGGCCGTCGTCGTATTCGTCCTCGCCGTCTTCGCCTTCTGTTGGCGGCTCATCAATCTCGTCATCCACTAAATCCTCCTCCTCATCCTCGTCTTCATAGTCGTCTTCATCGTCCACCTCGTCATCATCTTCGTCATCCTCATCATCCTCGTCCTCGTCCTCGTCGTCATCATCGTATTCGTCCTCATCATCCCCTAAATCTACACCGCCTGCACTGCCTCTGGAAGGATGGACATGGTCCAGGCGCCGGGTACGACGTGGCGCAAGCTCGTCGGGATGAATAACATGTCCTTCCCTATCCAGCTCAACACTGCCGAGAAACGGCCCGCCGGGCGTCTGACCTTGCTGTTGCTGTTGCTGTTGCTGTTGATGCTGCTGCTGCTGCTGCTGCTGCTGCTGTTGGTGGCTGTACGCCTCCTTCTGCTCTCTCTGCCGTTTCGCAAACCGCTCCAAACTCTCCTCATACGCACGATAAAGCCTCTCCACTTCTTCTTCGATCGCCCCACGTTTCCGACCACACACGGCGCACGCACAGGAATGCCGCGATTGCTCCTTTATCTTTTTCAGCACGACCTCCTTGTCAATCCGGAGCAAATCGCCGCGTTCGGCCGTCGTCAGCGAAAGCCAAAATTGTTTGATCTGATGCCGTTCTTCCGCCGTACTAGTCTGCCAGACACGCGCAGGAGAACTGGTGCCCCCGGCGCCAGAGGCATTCGCGGACGAACCGCCGCCGCCGCCGTGTGCGACCGAGGACGAAGATGCGCCTGCTTTACCCTTGCCACTGACCAAGCCGCCTTGGCCCGGTGCAATGCCGCCCTGAGTGGGCTGTTTGCTCGACGCACCTCCAGGATGGACATGTGCGTGGTGCGATTGCTGTTGCTGGGGAGCGCCAGGATGTGATGGGGGGAGAGGCGGGGCCGGAGCGGACGTCACGGGCGCTTTACCTGCCGATCGTGCAGACCTTACAGGTTGTTGTAAAGGCTGCTGCGTGTTAGGCGGAGGTTGGGCATGGTTCGAGGTAGGCTGGGCAGCCGGGTGCGGCGGAAGGTACGGCATGGGTTGTTTCCCCGCAGCTCGCGAGCTGGCCACCGGCACCGGTTGCTGAGAATGCTGATGCTGGTGTGGATGCGAATGTTGTTGCTGTGGTGGCGGTTGCTGATGCTGATGTGGGTGCTGATGCTGGAGCTGGTGCGGGTGTTGATGCGGATGCTGATGCGGATGTGGCGGAGGCGGTGAAACGGCATGCTGAACCTGTCGTTGCTGTACATGTTGCGACGGGTGCATGACCTGCTGCCCAGGCTGCACCTGCGACGGCGCGGGTTGTGAGACTGGAAGCGAATACGGCGATGCCGCTGAGCGAGGACCATTTGCGGAATGTTGATTTGGAGCTTGTATAGGCTCATGTTCCTGCAGCGTTCCACCCTTTTTATTCTTCTTCTTCTTTTTCTTCTTTCCGGCTCCACTTTCCCCAGTACCGCCATTACCTTCCGCCTGCGCAGCCGCAGCGGCACTGATCGACAAACCGTCCATGGGGAGCTGGCTAACCGAGTCTTCAGAGAGGTCGCTGGAGGCAGAGATGGAGGGTCAGTTGTCAAGCGGACTGGAATGTTTCCACGCGAGCGACCCGCGTTCGAACCCGGGTCCTCTTCGCGCTCTGGTAGGCGTGGACGGAGAAAAGGAGGTCCGCATTGCTTGTCCAGCCAGGAGGATCCGAACGCGCGACCAACGTTTCGCAACGCCGAAAGTCGTGGCTATCCATCACCATCCCTGCTCCGCGTCCGCCATACACCAGACATGCATCGCTGCCTGGTCGATATCTTCCTTCCCTGCCGCCGGACCGCGGGCGCGCGCGCGCGCGACATCACGAGACGCTGGATCCCCTCATCCCTTTCCCCACTAGAACTCGCTTCCTCCCGTCCTTCCTTTCCCGAGCTTTGCCCGTTCTCTAGACCAATCCTCTCTCCACGCTCGATCGGGCGACGCATATACGAAACACTCACTCATCATCTCCTCTCATGAACCCACCCGGCATCCTCCCCCGCTTAGCATTACCCCATGCATCGATCCCATCCTGCTGCTGCGCGGTGGTACCCTCGTGCCGGCGCTGCTGCTGGTGATCAGGATGCGGATGAAACCCGTACCCCTTTCCTACATCGTTCTCGTCCTCGTCGGTAACGACGGCGGCGGTGGTACGCGGGTAGAGCACGGCATCAGGAGGCATACTGGCGATATCGTCCAGTGACATTTGTTGGGTCTGCGGCGGCGGAGCGGCGGCGGCGTCGACAACAGTAGAGCGCGTGGTCATCGGCGGCGGCGGCGGCGGCGGCGGTGTCGGTGCGATCCCGATTCCGTATCCTGCGTTTCCGTACCCAGCTGCGGTCGTCGCGGGATTCGATGCGTAACTCGCTCCTCCCGCGGCAACACCCGCGCCCGCGCCCATCCCCGTGTTGGCCGCACTGACGATCTGCTGCGCAAGGGCGTACATTGCTCTCTGGCCGCCCGCTTTTCCGACGCCACCAGGCAAGACTCCGTCCCCCGTACTGACGTTTCCGGCGAGCGGAAGCGCGTTGCGGATAAAGTTGCGCAGGTGCACGGGGAGGGACGTCCAGTACGCATCGTCCTGCGCGAACCCGGGGTCCTCCATGCGGCGGTACAGCTCGTTGGCGGTGTTGAGCAGGTCTTGGTGGGTCAGGGTGAGCGCTGGCAGGGACGCTGCGGCGGCGGCGGCGGGAGGCGGTGGCGGTGGCGGGACTGCGGGGTCGTCCGCGTGGGTGTCGCCGTAAGCTGTCGAGGACATTTCAGTGATGGCTGGGCGGGAGCAAGGCCGGAGACGGGGAGGAACAGCACACGATCATATCGCTGCAGGACGCACGGAAGCGCGCGGGCGGTATGCTGGGCGCGCGCGCAGGGATTTCCCACGGTGGCGCGGCGGGGGTACTGGCGGGGGGTTAGGGGTTAGGCACGGCGGGGCGGCGGGGCAAAGGGGCGGCGGGGGGTCAAGCACGAGCTGCGGCAACACCCTGTTCCGCCCGTTGCCCTGCACCAAGGCATGCGTATAGTATCATAGGGTGTCAGTAGCGCTGCGGGGCGGCGGGCTTCGGAGACAGAGGCCATTCACAACATGCGCCGTTCGCGGTCGGGATGGCGGGGAACGTGCGGACCTGCCCCTCTGCCCGATGAGATACCATGAGACCTGGCCGGGACGCCGGCCAACGATGTATGGCGCGGATGATGCTGGCCACGATAATCCCCGGTGGCAAATGCGCCGTGGCAAACGCGCGCCCGGCGTCTTGTCGGCGGCGCGGATGCAGGCGTGGGCGGGCCTCGCCCAGATGAAACACGCCCCCCTGGGAGGGGAGATGAAACACGCCCCGCGCCCGCCCCCCAGGGCACGATGAAACGCACCCTCGGCGTGTGCAGCGCATGGACCCGGGCCCCACGGACCGGCACAGCCCCCGTCGCGGCCGCCAAGGACAACCTGCTCTGGCGCGGATCGGCCACGGAATGCGACGCGCAGATCCTCGCCGGCTTTGTGCCCCCCTTTGACGCCACCGCCGTCGCCCGCGTCGAGCAGCGCGGGTGGACGCTGCGCGGCAAGACACACATGGACGAGTTCGGCATGGGCAGCATGACCACGCATACCCGCCACGGCGCCCGCGTCGTCAACCCCTGGAACACGGACGAGGCACGCAGCGCCGGCGGGAGCTCCGGCGGGAGTGCGGCCGTGGTAGCCGCGGGACAGGTCGAGTGGTGAGTCGCGGGCGCCGTCACGATCGACACCCGCAAACTAGACCCGTTTCTCCGCAGCGCGTTGGGAACAGATACGGGCGGCTCCATTCGTCTCCCAGCCTCGTACTGTGGGATTGTCGGCCTCAAGCCAAGTTACGGCATGGTCAGTCGGTAAGTTGCTCGTCACTACGGCACGAGCTTCCGAGCGCGCTGACACTCCACCCCTCCCGCAGGTATGGACTGGTTTCCTACGCAGACTCGCTCGATTGCGTCGGTGTGCTCGGGAACAGCGTGGCAGATACGCAGCGCATGTTTCGTATGTCGCCGCCGCGGTGGTCCGGTGCCTCGAGTACTGACCTCCACCCCCCCTGCCAGAGGCCATCTCCCACCCGGATCCAAAGGACGCGACGTGTGCTTCTGCCGCGGCTCGTCGCCGCGCAAACGAGGTACAGGCGCAGGCGATGCGCCGGGTTCCGGGGTTATCGCGGGGCAGATTGGATGGACTTCGGATTGGGCTGCCGATTGTACGTCCTTCTTTCCCGTTTCCCATCACGTGATTCTCCCCGGCGGTGACCCACCAGTGAGGACGTGCGCAGGAGACTCACCTAGCACCAGAACATACTCCGCTCCCTCTCCGACCGCTGCTCGCCCACCTTGGCGCACTCGGCGCGACCCTCGTCCCCATCTCGATCCCCTCCATCCCCTTGTGTTTGCCAGCCTACTACGTGCTGGCGTGTGCGGAAGCGAGCAGCACGCTCGCCCGGTTCGGAGGCGGGTGGTATGGCTTTGAGCCGGGCAAGCGGTCATCCCGGCAGGATATAAGGAGCGCAGGGTTCGGCCGCGAGGTCAAGAAGCGGGTGGTGGCGGGTACGTGGGCGCTTACTGCTGGGTATGTCCACGCGTCGCACGTCCCACTTGTTCCGGTCAATGCGGCTCACGCATCTGCCTTGGCATACGCCAACAGCGCTTTCGACAATTCGTACTTGAAGGCTCTGCAGCTCCGTGATAGACTGCGAGCAGACTACCAGGCCGTCTTCCGTGCTCCACATCCGCTCTTGAGCGAATTTGGAGGGAAAATACCAGACGAGCGTGGCGTGGATGTGATTCTCCACCCTACTGCGATCCGCACAGCGCCCCTCCTTCCTGCCACGAGCAATGACAACGTTTCGCCCTCAGCAGCAGCAGCAGCAGCAGGAGGAGCCTCCTCAAATGCGGCCTCGGAATACGCACAAGACATCCTCACCGTCCCCGCCTCACTCGCGGGCCTACCGTCGCTCTCCGTCCCATACGGCGTGAGCACGACCGACGGATGGCCCATCGGCGTCAGTCTTACCGCACAGTGGGGGATGGAGGGCATCGCGCTCAATGTCGCCAAGCTCGGGGTGGAGAGTTTTTACGAGGCTGGACAGGCGGTGCGTCGGGCCCGCGCGCGCAGGGTGGCGAGTAGTTCGGCGGCGGCTTGTGCAGTGGCTTCCTAGAAATGCACTAGATGATCATTCTTGTCCAGCTTCTTCACGCCACGCGCGATCAACTCTGTCGTGCAGCTGCTTGAACGTGTGGGATGAGCGGTGGACGGGAGTCATGTCGGCAGGGAGAACATGCACCTATCCGTGGCCGTTTTGCGTTCTGCACTGACGTTGGTTGGTTGGTTGGTTGGGGGACGGAAAAGTGCAGACGGGCGTTCATTCCTTCCCGACGGGGACTCTTCCAGACTGGATGTCATGTATTTGCGATCAAAGAATGGAGACCTTGTGTAACTGAGCTAGACGCCGTATGCTTTCAAGCACCAAGAGGCTTCGAGCGTTCAAGCGAGGAAATGTCATGCGAGTGCGACTGTCATATCAGGCAACCGATAACGGCCGATCCCCACAACTCCACTGATACCTAGTATGACGAGAGAGTCGCAGTAGCCTTGATCCTGGCGGTAGCCCTTTGATCCTACTTACCTAGGGGTTCACACACCTCGATATGGGAACTGGGACGTTGGTCGGTAGTCGGGTGGGCCAAGGAGGGCGCAGGGTTGTGCAGCCGGATCAACTCGGCTGAACACCTGCGAATCAGCTTCGTCGAGAACTCTGGCCTGGCAGTCGAGTGGAATCCATTCTGTGTGACATGACAGCAAGACAGGCAGCCTCAAGTCAAAATTCAATTCAGCAAAGCTACTAGTGGTCGTAAAACGGCTAGGGCAAAAACAGTACCCAGGAGATATAAGCTGAACACTACCGGAATCACGTAGAGGTTAAACCTACAGAGTTGTAAAGTCATAGACTCCGCCATGCAGCGCCGCAATTCCCAGACACGAATATGCAGTGTCTCTCATCCTGCTTCCAGCACCGGATTTTGGCTTGCAATATTTCTGTTTGGTAAAGGCTCTATAGCTGCAGATGCGCAGTGTCTCACTTGCGATTATACGCAGGCTTGTAATTCTATTCCCTTAATTCATTTCGTTACCTTGCACTGAACAGATCGTTACACTGGTTGCGCTGCTGCTTTACTGGCCCCATCCTACGACTCGCCCTCACTGTAGTCTTCAAAATTACCGCCGAGATTGCTGCCTTCCGATCCGGACTCCGCTGTACTCGCATCATCTCCCGTAACTTCTTCCTCGTCATTTGCAGCTGCCTGGTAAACCACAAGAAAGGCATGATTGCCGTTACTCGGTGCCGTGGCAGCGGCGGGAGCCTCGGGGGCGGGGTGGCGGCCGATTGAATGTGGAGCCACATCCCACTGATTCGTTCGAGTTCGGGCAACGCTGTATGGTCATGTTTCGAAACATTGCTGTTTCAAAGAGAACATGAGCTGCAAACCTAGACACAGAAACAAGACCAGACTACCAGCGGGCTTGTGAATGCTGAGCATTATAACAGATGATATTAGACACCTTGGGTAAGTGCCGAATGTCGATCTGGTTCTCAAAGTTCCGGCTTACGCTGATTCTCATGAACGGGCTACTCTTGCGCCTCCTCTTTTTTTACGGTTCTCATCCTTCATGCCTTCCTTCATCTTGTCGGACTTGCGTCTGCCGCCTCCGTATCATACAATCCTTTCACCTGGTTGTCTACTCATCCGATGTGGGAGTGAAGATTGGTTTTGCATTGTCGAGCACATGAGCTCACGAGCTAGTGAATGCATATAAAATACGTGATCCGATGCTCCGAGCCATGATACAAATTCACTCGATGGATACAACATTCCCGCGGAGATACAGCAAATAGGCGTTTCCACTAGCAACATATCCACTAGTACTCGTCGTTGCCACCCCCGCCTCTGTTTCCTTTGGACGCCAACGCTTGTGCCTCGTAGAATTCGGCGATCTAGGAAAACAACCCATGGAACAATCAACGTTCGGAACTGAAGTGTGGGATGGGGCTGCGAAAGATTTACCTGCTCCGAGGTGGTAGCATCGTCGGCCTCTTTGTCTTCTCTGATCTTGATGAATCGCGGGAAACGCAAAGAAATGCCTCTCTCGTCAACCTTTAGACGAAAGCAGTAAGGTTATCAGTTAAACGGGTTTAATGCGAAAACTTCGAGGTGAGCCCCCGGAGCAGACATACCAAGCCTTGTGCCGCCGTATAGATAGGACTTAGCGTCAAGTCGGCCGTGAGCACTTCGAAAACCACTTTTGGCTCAAACCATACATCGGGTGGTTTCGACATGTCCGCTTGAATATCGCTCCGTTTCCCCGATGCCAGTTCCAGCGGAGAAAGAAGGTTATAGAGGTCCTGCAACATCTGGTCTGAGAAACCGGTCCCAATCTTGCATGCAGTCTGAAATTGCTCGGCATCGGCATCGTAACAAGCCAACAGGAAAGCACCATAAGTGTTGGTTCTCTTCCCTTTCCCGTAATAGCCCCCCACAACAACCAGGTCGCATGAATCGCCGACTCCGGTCAAATAGTCTTTTTTCAACTAGACACAAGCAACGACGTCAATTTGGGTTTGAAGTTCTGGTGTCTCCACAGCTTACCTTGAGCCAATTGATGGACCGTCGGCTCGGTTCATAAGTTGAGTCAGCAGAGGTCAATCGTTTAACCATGAGGCCTTCGCAGCCGTCCTTGATACTCTCGTCCAGAAATTCGGCAATCTGTTCACTGCTGGATCCGTCGGAGCTCTTTGCAAACGCAAACTCGCCTTCTACAGGGTGAAAGCTTTCCTGGAGTAATCGTCTTCGATCAACAAGTTCTTTCTGCAGTAATGACTGGACATGGCGACGAAGGTTAGCGAGATAACTTTTCGGAACTGGAGGTCGTACTCACCTCTCCGTTCAGATATAGCAGATCAAAGGCGAAGATGTGTACCCTAACTGTGATATCTTCTGTTCGAACGTCTTTTCTCTTACGCGTTGTCAGCTGCTGGAAAGGCAACAGCTTCTTCTCCTGAATGTCATATGCGACCGCCTCGGCATCGATAACAAAAGTTTTGACATTTTTATCGACACACTATCAGAGTGCGGGATCAACCCTCGCTATAGCCCAGGGAATTCAACCAACATTCGGCAGAACTCACCCTCGGTATCGATTCGACCAAATCGGGATATTTCGCACTCATGTTTTCCGAGTTACGACTGAACACCACAATCTGACCATCCTCCAGCATATGTATCTGATTCCCGAAATGCGCCAAAGAGTATAAGTGAGCTATTGCCTAAACTTAAAGAGGACTACGGAAAAAGGTTACCTGAGCTCGCTCTCCGTCATATTTGTATTCGCAAGTAAATTCCTTTCCTTCAAATCGATCTAGCACTTCCCCGATAGCTTTTGTAGGTTTAGCCAACATGGGCTTCAGAGGGACCCCTGTCAGCGGTGAAGGCAGTCAGCAACCTGTCCCTCTGAAACGCGCTTTTGAGGGGACATACCTGGCGTGAGTTTGCATGCTTCTTTTAATCCTTCGATGCCGCCTTTCAATAGCGCTGGTACAATCAGGTCGTAATTCGGCAATTCACTGCAAGAATTACATGAGTCTGAATGCCGGTCATATACAATGTTGTCAATTAAACTTGCCTGTAGACTGCTTTGACAGCTTCCGCGCCTTTTGCGAGTTTATCAGCCAATATCCCTTCGGGCAGTTTCTTCGGGCCTATCAAGACAGCAAGACCTCAGGCCAAGGCTTCAGGGTTGAGCACATGCGGTACTCACCAACTTCCTTCAACACGATAGCGTGCGCTAAAGCCGTAACCAACGTTTTCTCCGCAAGACCGATTCGAAGCTTTCCTTCCAAACTCCGCACGATAAACTTCGTTTCGGAACCGGTGCAGGGGGTCAAGAGTTTCTGAATAATGCCGACCTTTTTGGCTTGTGACTACGAGTTGGATCAAGTAGCAATCAATATAGCAGTAGTCCCTAGCAGGCAAGACAGTGTGCTTACGGCATTTCCGGATGCTTTTGCAATATCCGTTAGACACTTGAAAACAAATGGCACCGTCAATGCAGCCGACTTGAATAGCGTTTTTTGTTTCCCTCTTGATTGCTTTATCGAATGATTTACGCTCAGATCGATTGTTTGATGGTAGACAAGAGAGGGACTCACTTCCGCCACCAAACCAAGATCTCCGACTGTTCGGAGATCGGTTTTAATTTGTTGAACACTCCTCCCTGTACTTTGCGCTATAGCCTTGATGATGAGAGATTCACCGATACCCAGCTCAATACCCATGTAATCGGGGCAGAGCTAGGAGAAAGGTTATTACTCGTCAGCCTTTCCCCTTATAGGCATCTTTCAAGTCCATAGATTCAAGTTGACATACTCGGTTAATACACAGATACACCACACGCAACAAGTCCCCTCCGTCCTTTCCAGGGTTCAGCGCGACTTTCAAAAGGAAACTTGTCAAAAGGGACGAAATCAAGGTTCGCTTAGTGGTCTTGTCAATTTGTTCAAAACAATCCGTCAAAGCCGAGTATGGGACGCTGAAGATGCGAAACATCAGCGGGCAGAAAAGACTCGATTATTATGTCCAACGTACGGGTCGCCCTTTTGCCATTCTGATTTTCCTGTGGAATTTCCGCTTGACGAGAGGGCTAAAGTCGCGGCCCTGAAGATATCGCTCCGTGAGCATGGACACCTCATTAAATTATAAACAGACAACTCACAATTTGGACGCTGCAGCTTTAGCACTCTTTTCCTCCTCCTCATCATCTACTGCCTCCTCATCCTCATCCTCATCTGCATCCTCATCTGCATCTTTGGCTCGCACTTTTCCGTCGTCATCGTCACTGCCATGTGCCGTTGACCCATCTACGGGGCTGTAATTTCCATCATTTGGTGATTCATCCTCATCATTGTCATCGTCAGGATCAGGTTTTCCTTTGCTCTTGGCTTTCTTTATGGCGCTTACTGCCGGCTTTCTTGTATTATTTGATACCGCCTTTTTGCTGACTGTCCCGGCCTTGGCGACATTGGATGGATTCTTCCCTGAGGGCTTTGTGCTTGCCCGTTTCTGATCTATTATCGGGACACTCAGGGATGCAGGTCGAGTCGACGTTGTTGCTGTTCCCG
The DNA here is from genome assembly GCA_013461525.1 of Naganishia randhawae. NCBI lineage: Eukaryota > Fungi > Basidiomycota > Tremellomycetes > Filobasidiales > Filobasidiaceae > Naganishia > Naganishia randhawae. The sequence continues at coordinate 98,474 of JABRPJ010000024.1, forward strand.
ACACGGCGTCAGCATTACTCTCGGGCGCTTCCTTGATTTGGTTTATCTGTGCTTTGGCTGTCTCTTGGACTTCCTCCCGAATCTGCTCAACTGCGATTTCTCTAAGAAGTTCCTTCTCGTCTTCTTGCGATTGCACCTTTACCCTTTTCTTGGGCGGCTCTTGGACATCCGCTTCAGCTGCCTTGGCCAGGGGCTTGCCTTCCTGTGTTGAGGATGCTGAACGCATTGCATTGTCCCCAGATGCATCGATCGGTATCTCCTCTTCCTCGTCCGATTCTACCACTCTACGCTTCTTTTTAGAGCTGTCTGCTTTAGTTGGGACTGACTGGACTTCGGAGTTTGCTATTTTAAGTAATCAAGCGCTTGAGCGCAAGAACCATTTTCTGCAGTCATATATCGCAACTTACATTTGCCCGTCCCCAAGATATTCGATTGAATTATGGCGGAGCTGGTTGCTGCCATCTCCTGAGATTGGTCTTGGGTATCGATCGGAATTTCACTGTTCCCAGCTCCTTGCACCTCTTTTATTCCGTGCGTCTTCTTGACTTCGTCCGTCTTGATGGTCTGGCTGTCAGCTGCCGGCTTCCCCCAGAATTTGCCAAGCGTTGATTGTTTGCCCATCGTGCAGTCCGGTACAAGCGCTTTTATTCGAAGCGGCCGGAGGATTCTTCTGTTGTATTTATCTACTACGGTTGCCGAGAGGAATCAAGGGAGTGTTCAAGCATCCATGAAGCTTGGATCGAAGAAGAAGATATCCACCCTCCATCTTACCATGCTCGACTCGTCGGAAATCGCGCGTTTCACCGCGTTGAATGAGATTCACATGATGGGAAAGACCGGCTTGATTGCGGAGCCGAGGGGTTGGCTTATTAAGCAGGATATCGGAGGAAGCCTCGACCTCAGAGCATGATGATACTCGTATCTACATAATTACTTTGGATGGGCTGCGCTCAGTCTGCGAGTCTCCCGCACCGCCCACCTGTATCGCCCCAGCTCTTCCGCTCAAGCAGAATGCTAACGTCCCTCGCCGGAGGAAGCTATAAGCCTCTTACAGGCCCTTACTCGGCAGCATCAACCGATCTCGTCCTTTCTCTCCTTCCAGAGTCACCTTCCCTGCCGTCGACGAGCCCGCCGGAAGTACATATAACCACATATCTTCGAGCAGCTCTTCGCGCGGCGCAGGCAAATTTGAATGAAGAGTGCTCAAAGACGGCAGACGTCAAGCTTGAATTGGAGAAGACAGATTTGGAATATTCGAGATTGCAGCTGGAAAAGAGGAGCTTGAAGGGTGCCGTAGCGGCATTACAAGTAGAGTAAGCTTTTTCGGGCGACCATAAGGCTCGTAGCTCATCCATTGTGCTCTGTAATTTGGCTAGCGACAACAAGTTTTCCTCGTCTGACTTGCCACACACCGACGAATTCTTAGCGTATTGCAGCAAGCGCGCAGATCCACTCCGTGAGTAACTTTCACACTACGTGAGTAAGGGATCTTCTCACTGAAACAACATGTGGTACGACAATCCGATCTATAGCCAATACGGAAGATGTTTATTACGGACAAGCAGTAGCAAAGGCACGGTATGAATGGGAGCTGGAGCAGATAGCAGAGTAAGCCGACTGCCCTTCGATGCATTTCCAGTATTCTTATCGATACATCTGGCAACGTCATCGAAAGGCGTGAAGAGATAGCCACAGCGTTACAGACAAGATTGGAACTCGTGCGAAAGGACGCTACTATGCTGAAGAGAAAGGCTATATTAGCCGATTCAATGCTGGATGAACTGCAACAGGTGCGTCAAGCAATGTTACGCATCTGCTATCTGTGTCCTTCCACGAACTTATCCAAACGTTATTCTTGATAGTTGATGGCCAAGGCAAAGCAAGCCCTAGCGGAAGTCGTCTTGCCCGTGGAGGCAGGAGTCAGTGAGGATGAAGACGTCGAGATGGAGTCAACGCCGGATGTTGCTGCTCCGTCGTCGCCGTTGACGGAGGTCGATACGCTGTAGAACGTACTTTTGCCATTGGATAGCTTCATACATATACCCGGATTCGTGTCTTGCAGTTGTGACTTATCCATACTTCGGTCCCTCAAGATTGTTCGTTAAGCCTGAATGTCGACAGCGGTCAAAGGTGCAAATAGAAGACAGTGCAGCCAATTTGACCCCTCGACGAATCCGTACCAGGTATTCACATGTATTCGCGTAGCTGGACAGCTATACAGGAGCTCCTGCAGGTCGCGAAGCGGTGAATACAGCTCAGGCCATATATCCGGCCTGAAATTCGATTTTTGATGGATAATGCCGCGAGTGACAGTGGCTGTGACAGCTCGAGTGACTAACCAGTGATGAGCGACCCTATGTTTACCGTTGAGGTTCCACTCCTGTCTTCTTCATTGAACTGATTTTCAACGCATCACAGAGCAGCCATGGCCAGCTCGATCATCGGCCACATCACAATCCCGACTCTCTCTCGGTTCGATCCTGCTGCCTCTTCCTCCGCAGCGGCGACGCGACCTGCAGAAGACATCGCTCTGAAGGATATCCAGCGACCTGATATCACTGCTGCCGCTGTCGAAGCGCAAGAAGATCCGGCGTTTAGCACATCCAGAGAAGCTGTCGGTCGTGATCCTTTGGAGTTGAGGGGAAAGATCCTGAACGATGGCGAATTGAATGAACTTCGACAGTAAGCGTGATGGTCCTCGCGCCACTGGGCGTAACGAGCTGAAGGCTAGTGCATGTTAGACGAAAGAAGTCGGGAAAGATTACCCAATTCTACGAAGACCAGAATGACGTACGTCCCTTCGCGAGGTGATGCAACCGTGTACCCTGAGCTGACGAATATTCCCTTCTCAGCACATCGAAAGGCTTTTGAAGCCCATGCACGTTCTAACATCCGAAGCGCAAGCTGAAGAGCAAGATGCAGCAGGTGCCGTTAAGCTTGCTATCCGGCTTAGCTTTATCGCCAATATCCTGCTTGCGGGTTTGCAAGTGAGCGGATTGATAACCCTATTCAAAGAATTCAAGCTGAAAAACCGGCTGTATGCAGCTTTATGCAGCGATCTCGTCGCTATCGCTCTCACTATTCGCTACTTGCATAGACGCAGGTTAGTCGGACTAAGATGTCCTCATAGACCCCTCCCAGAGCATAACGCCTAGTTGAACATAGTATTCGACCCGTTCGCCAACGTCCTCCTTAACATCTTGCACAAACGTTCAAAGAAAGTGGACGAGAAGAAATGGCCCATCGGTGGTTCCCGCTTTGAAAGCAGTGAGTCTGGCAGCTTTGGAATGTAATGGTTGCCACGTGTATTTATGCTTATTTTGATCCCTGATTCCAGTGTAAGTTGGCTTTTCCTGGAACCTTTCGTTACATTAAAGTAAAGCCGTGAATTGTTAGTGGGAACATCGTCTACGGTGCTCTTATGGGAATGGTTAACCTCATCTTGATCGTACGTGCCCTCGTATTGGAGTGTTTACATAAGCTCATTTCGCAATTTGCACCAGGTGGAATCCATTCGGAGCCTAGCAACGCACAAGGACGGTGACACCAATGACCTGTTCATACCGGCTTTGGTTTCCGTTGGGGTCGCATTCGGTATGTAATGTTGTTGATTCGTTTGCAGAACACTCGGCTGATTCTGCTTGCACCAGTGACAAAATTCTCCCTGTTCTTGTTCTGTTACTCATTGCGTAAACGATCAAGTCAGGTTCAGGGTAGGTTCCGGCTCCTTTGCTGTCGCCACTTTAAGCACAAGGCTAATGATTCTTCGAGATTTTTTCTAACGCGCGTCTCACTCCTTTATCTATTATTCGCATTAATCCGACGCGTATGCACTGCAGTGCTGTATGAAGATCACCGGTAGGTTTTACGATTGAATTTGGCGTTTCTACCGGCGTTAAACAAGTCGGCTGCTTCCCGGTCTATAGAAATGACTGTTTTGTGAACGCATTCGGTATCGGCATGTCCGCAGCTGGTGCTAAGGTTGCTTGGTGGGTAAGTCACTGGCAGGGAGTAGCAGAGTCCACCCTTGATGGTCCCTCTGATTTGCGAAATTCGCTTGCCAGATCGATCCTATGGGAGCGATCATCATTGCCACATGCATTTCCTTTTCCTGGACTCGCACCATATATGGTCTGTACGGTCCCTGCATGTTCTAGATTTCGGCGATCTCAAGAGACTTCGTCATACAGAGCAGTTCCAATTCCTAGCCGGTATAGCAGCACCAGTGGATTTCCAGCAGCTTGTCATCTACAAAGTGCGTGGTTGAGCGTGTATTGTTATGGACAATGCTGACCGACCTACGTCTGAAACCCTTCAGGCAATGACCTTCAGTGCCGATATCAAGGCTATCGACAGTTGTCGTGTTTGCCACTCGGGGCCGGAGTATCACGTCGAGCTCGACATAGTTCTTGATGGGGAGTTGCCGCTTTGGAAGGCGCATGATATCGCCCAGGACTTGCAAGATCAACTTGAAGACTTGCCGAAAATCAATCGATGCTTTGTCCACGTGGATCACGAAACCGAGCATAAACCTGTCAGTATTTTCACGATGAGATTCTTTGGGAGTGGAGAATGCTTGGCGTCTCTGCTATAGAATCTCCTGAACTCAGACTTTCTTCGTTCATTCATAGGAACATCGAAAACACGCCTAGATTCTGTAATATCTTCATGGGTACCAGTCACACTTTGTTGCGGAAGATCTTGCAACGCTGAGTCGAGCTGGCAAATGCAGGCCGTTTAGCATGTATCCTGTAGCCTCTTGTCATTGAGCTGGTCATTGAATGACCAAGCGATAGCCGAACGAGCTACTCCACAAGCGAAGCGCCGGGTGCCCAACGCTCACTATTCAAATACAGTGGTAGGATCACCCAGGGTAAGAAGCCCGCCACATTGGAAGGGTCAAGGAAGTGTGAATTTCCTAAGTTTGACAACTACAAGTCAGGGAGATACCGCTATAAGAAAGATCGCCTATGTCCCAGAAAGGAACACTCATTCGAGAACCTCTAATCCATGTGGAATGGACCCTGTTCGAAAGTTTCAACTGTGGTTTCTGTCGGACACTAAGCAGTTCCGGTTGTTATCTCACCTTGAGCGTTCAGGAATGCAGTAAATGGGGGAACGGTAGATCAGGGCTTGGCTGAAGCCTATAGAACGAATTTTTTAGCAGTGCACCACACAGCGTTCCAGATCCAGCCGTACCAATTCCGTTCATCGTAAGTGTAGCCATCCTGGCCTTCAATCATGTGGAAGGTATAGATGAATCTGGTTTTACCCGACAGGTTGGGTGGGGATTGATGTTGCACACCTCCTGCAAAGTCATGATCATGATGAGCCGCCTTGCACTTTGTCTCGATCCATATACTGACCGTGAATTAACACCAGATCGCCCGCGCCACAGCACTCCTGTTTCCAACCCGATTCCTCATCCCATTTCGTTTCGGCCTCTTTCTGCGCGCCAGGCAGATCTACAAATCCAGTACCCCCTTCTGGCAGCTTCACGAAGCGTTGAGTTACAGTTTCCCGCTTGTGAGATCCTGGCAAAAAGGACTGCAGAGAAGTCGGTGAAGCTGGTTAGTAGGTTATGACGGTATATTCGCCAGGAATGCACTTGCTAGAGCACCATTTTCGGCGGTACATGGCTCCAGTGCGATCCAAAATCCAACGGCTGAAGGGGGATCGGTGTATAGGAATGTGGAATCGTTATGGATCGGCACTGCAAAACAGGATCTGTTTTGAGCAGATTCAATTCCTCATCGAGTGTAGTTGACACACCTTTTCCGCCGATACGTGGTTGTTTGCAGATGATCATGGATTGCAGTACTGTAGATACGGTATGTTTGAGTAAATGTTGTTATCTCTTATAAGGCTCACCTACCGAGGGGGTCCTTGTGCGCACCCAGCTCACGGGCCAAATCTTGGAGTCTCTGATTCTCCAGAGTTTGAGAACGGAACACGGGATCCAGTTGACACAATGCATGTCCTATTTTGTTGATACTCTGTTCTTTTGGCACGACCAGCTTGTGTGGGTCCGAGGGATCCAAAGCTGAAGGCTCGAAGAACGCGCTGATTCGAGATGAAGAATCGAGAAAGTACTGGTCACCTGTAAGATTACAGAGACTCAGCATGTATTTACGTTCAAATAGGAAACTCTGGAGGCTAACCGACGTGACGGCCTTGTTCGGCAGTGGTAAATGCAGTCTGTCGAATATAAGCCCTCAGTCCCGCTGTTCAGGCATCGCTTCTCAGAAGTAGTTATTTACCATTGGGTGTGTAGCTAAATCCACTTCTTCGATCAATCTCTTCGCTCTGGACAGCATCTGCTGGACAGCATCCTGCTCAAAGAATCCGGGAAGTACGAGGTATCTGAAAGTTCCGACCAAAGGAAATCTGAGCATGAAGCTACGTTAGCAGTGCGATACTGAATAGCTTACCCATCCCGGTAAAAGGAATCCCGCTGTTGAGGACTAAGCGCTGTAAATGCCATTTGGGTTGTCCTAGGATCGCGGATAATCTCTGAAGGTGGTCAAGGGGTGCGACGTCTTCGTAATCCTCCAGTAAATCAAGTGGGGTCTAGTTTGACATTCGTCTATAGTATATTACTTGCAGATGACTAGATTACGTCGAAACCTTAAGGTTCGGACCGGTAAACGCCGAATCGGAAGCAAAGAAGTCTCACTTGAGCTACTACCTCAGCCGTCCTATCAGATAAGCTCTTTCAGTAATAGTAGTCCAGCCAGCAAGTCACGGGCCTGAATATGCTGTACGTAAGACCCGCAAGTTATACAATATCCATTATGCTATACTGATTGATACATTTGTCAAGGCGTTCCTCACAAGTTGGCCAGCTGGTCGAATCCAATAGTTGTGTGCGTTGAATGCGATCAGAAATCTATAGTCTATTGAAAATTGGCATCCAATGTGCACCTGAATGTGAGTCTGCCTAGAAGTTGCCCGTCTATGCCATCCTTCTGGCATGAAATGTCATCTCCATATCTTCCCGACCAACAGGATCATCGGTGCCAAAGGGAGAGTCCTGTTGGATGACGCCAGTCGCCGGACGCCGGTGAGGTCGAAGGACAGGCGTATCAGGTTGATCCATGTATGGAGAAACAGGTAAGTTTGCCTTTTCTTTCTCAGCAGCTGCCAAAGCTGTCGCAGCTGGAGTAGGAAATGGGACCGCCTGAGTCAAAGCAATCCTAATTGACATTTGGAAAGAAAGTAGACATACGATCTCCGATTCCAGCCCGAGTTCCCCATCCAGTCTCGTGCAGAGTGAAGAGAGCGTAGATTTTCATCACAGCACTATTGTAAGCAAGAGCTCAGACTTTAAAGCGACAGAATGGAGATTTACAGCGTTGACTTACAAATAATACCCGAACAAGATCCAACAAGGCACATATATTATGTGTTGGGGGTGATACCAAAGATATGGCAAAAGTTTGGCGGTACGCGTAGCTGTCAACCAGACGGCGTACTAAAGATAATGTACCTTGTAGTTCAGTGTTTATCATTCAGAAGGCAGTATTAAGAAGGCTCACCGATACCAGGATATTCCTGCATCATGTTCAAATCAACATCCGCTCAATATCCTATCGTGGCTCCAATTACAAATAAAGACAAGTGACTCACCATGCAGGCAAATGATACCCCCCGTCCGCTTCGTTTTTTGTGCTTTTGACCAAAAGATACGCGACCAAACAGGGTCCCACAAGCAATGTCAAGGGATTGATGAACTTGTCGATCATAGTGTACGCTACATAAGGGTGCCGGTGCCAAATATGTCGTTCCATGAAGATACTACGGAAATCAGATCTCCAGGTGTTCCGAGTCCACCGCAACACTTGCTTCAGAAATCTCCAATTCGGCTTCATTGTCGATAACAGCTCCGCTTCTTTGCACACTTGGACATATGTGTTCCAACCGTGAGAAACCATCCACCGCGTCAGAAACTTGTCGTCTCCACTGTTCAAGTGATATTTTGGGTTGCCGAGCCACAAGTCATTTGTAAAGCCATGTAAGAATTCCGGATCTTTCAAGATGATCGTTCGATAAGCCGCAGTACGACCGGACAAGCAAGGGATTCCTCCGTCGATATGCGTCGAGGATGCAATCTCTAGATTTCTGATTGTCAGCCGCATGGCTGCCAGAACCTCCCACATCGTAATCTTGTCGCCACACGGCTGAACTCGTTGTGATGTACCCACTCCGCCAATTTTCTGATCCTCAAAACACGCCAAAACGTAAGGAAGCATTGTGGCCGGCCATATAGCATCATCGTCCGCGAAAACAATGATATCGGTCGACGTATTCCGAATTCCATGTGCCATTTGGAGTCGCTTGTTGGCGAATGGTACTGTCAGAACGCGAATTTTCAAAGGGTCGACTGATCGAGCGAGCTCTTCCAGCGGACCCTTCATTCTCTCTTCTGTGACGATAATGATTTCCTTTGGATCGCCCTGCAGCCAAGACAAGGCAGCCTCTAACGCATGATTGAGAATCAGATATCAATTAGGTCAGAACTTTCTCGTTGAAAGGAAGGCTCATACCTCTAAATTCCTCCCCAGCGTCAATAGTGGGCACGATGATGGTAACATCCTCGTGCGCATGATAGGTAGGGTATTCGGGAAGTGGGATCGGTCTGTAAGTCACACTAGCGAGCAGCCTGATCATGTACCAGAAATATCGCTGCGTATGAGATGATCCATCAGCCTCGGCTTTGCGCAGGAGTTCGAGCTACAAGAAGAAGGGAATGCGTACGTAGAAACCGATAACGCCGAACGGCACGACTGTCAAGAATAGAGAAGTCAGTATAGAGCAAGCTACGACACCAAGAATAAACGTAGAGCATTCCCCGTAGGAAGCTGCGATCTTTTGAGGGGCAGGATACACAACAGTGTCACAATTTCACTACTTACAGACCGGAAACTTGTCTGCTGTGAGATATCTAGATGCAATGGATAGTGTCCGTCAGCCTTTACTCCGGTGCAGATTGAAATAATGTGTTTGATGAAGTCATACGTACAACATGGCAGGTCACGCGTATATTCGTTCGGTGAGGGCGGTTTGCTATATCCTAGCTCTTTCAGCTGCCTCCGATAGCCTCAGCCTTAACGACACCCTTGCTCAGGCTGTTGCAATGTGCGTTTGCTGAGTGGTTTTGAAGAAATAGAGCCTCCCGAGTATCAAGTGACGCTTGTGTCAATACCCTATCGGGCGGTCCAACAAATCTATATCGACACAGATGGACTGGACGAAAGAAAGCTCCCCAGAGGAAGGATTCCTTGCACAAGGAAGGAAGAAAGCAGGGCAGTAATACTAATAAGGAAAGCAGGATCAAGGGCGTCCAGGCCAAACACAGCCTGAATATTTGGTTACGAAATCGACGAAATCGTCCGGAACGATTCATCACAAATACCGCCGGCGAACATTTTTAGGCCAGGAAGCTTGCCAGAACGCGTGAGGAACGAGGTACGCGGTCGATCCTGAAGTGACAGAGCATAAGCCCCGGAAGCTGCCTCCGATCGTGCTCAAGTACAGTAAAGCCACAGTCATACGTGATTAGACCTGGCCGCTCGCAACTCAGCTCGTCAGACAAGGTCGTCAAACGGAAACGAAGCCCTCCGACCCACCATATGACAAGCTAAAAGGCGACTAGGAAATCGTCGTCTGAAGAAGTGAACCTTCCTTTAAAATGTTGCAGTCCGCTGTATTAAGACCAGGCTCCATGCTAATTCGATCGACAGCTGATTCCTGATTATGTTATTAGCCTACGCAGCAGCTACGGACTGCCCACTACTGTCCACGATGGCTGCCACGATGCGACTGCGAGTCACCCACGAAAACCAGTAACTTCTGCTCAGCCTTCTGGTTACACAGCTGGCAGCTGGTCACGAATTTCGGGTTTGACGTTATAATTGGCTGCGTAAATGATCTTATGGCAATCCTAAACGTGTGCGGGTTTCATGTTGACACATCTGTTGAATTTACAGCGGCTTCGCCACCTAAGCAGTTAGCTAAGATATTAACCACATTGTCACCCTCGAATCCACCCCAAAACTTCGATAGTGACGTAGCAAATGAATCGTAACATGGCTTGTGGCTCGTATCATCGAGTTAACTATGCGGATAGAGATCCAGATTCCATACAAAGTGGCTCAGCAATACGGATCTAACTATGTCATACTATAGTCACTTCGTCCAAGTATTGACATGATTCCTCTGGCGGTACCAAAGTTGACCGCGTTATGTCAATCTAGGATGTATCCGTAAATCCCCTTCAGCCGATTCCTCTGCATTCTTTTGTTTGAATTGTTTGGCCGATTGTTTTGTCTCGGCTGGGTCAGCACCAGGCTTATCGCCCGATGCATGCCAGCGCGAGGCAGCTAATCCTTCCAGATCCGTGTAATATTCAGATGTCATGCCCGCCGTCAGACGGTCTGCGGTGTTGAATGGTCCCTTTATTTTCTATTTAAGTCGTCGAAGCAGAGCAAGTCAGCGAGAAACAGAGAAACAAATAGTTGGAAGATTACCAGCTGATCTACTTACACCGCGGAAGTTCGCTCGAACCTCTTCGCGAAACTGCTCCACAGGATCCAAGCCCATCCTCTCGCAACTGCGAATTGGCAATCAGCTTTGCTTTTCACGCAGAGTCGAATCCACCTACATCCAAGTAAACCATCGATGGCCCGTGGTAACGTCTGTTAATTTTGAGATCCGTCAGTCAAAAGCACGAACAGCGAACAACAGCACATGACATACGAGTAATTTCGTCTGAATGTATAACCTCGAGTACCTTGACACTCTGAAAGTCTTTGTTCCTCCTGAACTTTTCGATTGTCAATGGATTGACATCTAGCCCTCTCGCTTCCGCAACCAGATGGATGATTGCAAGTCGGGACAGCAATGAATGCGACGTCTCCAAGGCAGAGTCCCATAGTCCAGCGTGTACTTTTGATCAAGCAATAAGCCAAAATCAGCATCAGGATTGCGCGAAACGAGATAACATATTCACCTGAATGTGCCCCAAAATAAGATCCCAGTTCCTGTCGATGTGATGCATTAGCTTCATTAGTACCGTTCAGAGTGGTACATGCAGAATGAATCAACGCACCTCGAGGCGCTTGTTTAACAAGCTGAAATGCTTGGCTTCATCTTCTGCTACCTGATGGTGTTATGAAGTATTGTTATGCTTCAGAATGACCATCATGTGACATATGAGTCGATACCCACTTTTGCCCAATCCAGAAAAAACTCGGCGGGTAAGCGTTCGCCGTTGATCTCGAAATCGGCGAAACGCGCCATGATATCCCATCTACATTTCTATGAAATTAAGTTCTAACTCTATCTTCAAATGCACTGACTTACGCTAAATCAATGGCCCATTGTTCGATGTTTGCAAGTGCATCTGTAAGGGCAGATCCGTTCAGCGTCGTCACACCTGTTTCCATGCACAGTTTCGCATACGCAGCATAAGAATCCGACTCTTTTCATTGCCTCCTTTCCCACGATTCTTGACATTCCAAACATCGACCGTTTTGACATCGTCTCTAGGCGGCACAAAGCCCTCCACCGTTCTGCCTTGCTTAACGTTTTCACCACGAGATAAGCGCTCTCCTTCTTCCTCCGGATTTAATGGACGGAACAGATCCCTTGCAGCTTCTACGTCTTTCCGACTGGGTTTTAAGCTCTTGAATTTACCGGTGCGTAGAGCTTCCAGTGTTTGTCGCGTTCTTGTTATCTTTTCGGTCGCAGAGGAGGTTTCGAGGATCAACAATGCCGACGACAGAAGCGACTTTGTAGGCAACTCGCATACGGGTTTTATCGAGGTTGTGAATTGAGAGTCGCCATTTATCGTTAAAGTCTCTCGAAGCGTTGTAGTAATCGATGATACCGAACCTTTCGCCTGGCTATGCGTTGACGAATTTGCTGTTTCATTTAGACCTGACGAAGTCGATGAAGCTATTGGTGGATCGGCAAAGTCTTCGCTGACTCCTCGTATCTCGACGACTTCCCACTTGTTCCCCGTCTGCTGATCTGCAACAGTTCCTCCTTCATGCTCGCCTTCTACTTCCGGTTCTTCAATGTAAACATCCCAATGTACTCCTTCGTTCGTAGCATCCAGCTTTGAGGCCTTTTTCCGCCTTCTTACTTCCACGGAGTACACACAGACAGACATACCGGTCGAGCTGGATCCGTCTCTTAGGTCAAAATCGTACAAATGCCAAGGACAGACAATCGTCCTACCGGGTTGGCCTACGACGTCTTCCATATCTCGCATTTCGGGCTCAAGGTCCCATGTTCCCTCTCCATTTTCATTTTCCTGAGCTTTCGTTTCACATTCTGAAAAACTAAGATTCGATTTCGTTTCTTCGTTAACCTCTGGCTCGGCGAATTCGGCATGTGATAGCGGTGCGGACAGATGCGGACAGGTCGCTTCCATACAATACAGTTCAACGCCGTTAAAAAGCACCTCTTCCTGGTCCATTTGAGCAGTTCCATCTGTCTTATTCGATGTAGATTCAAGCGTTGCTGAGTGCTTTTGCGATGTTTCGAGGTTTGCCACAGGCGAAAGACGAAAGAGAAGCAATTTATGATATCGTTTCGGTGAAGAGACGGTACGTAGAGACAGAGAAAACCGAGTGTGACTAGATAGTCTGTCTAAAGAACATATTCTACAGCGCGGGCTGCGGGTCAGGGCTTTCCATCCCCGATCATCAGCATCGCACAAACGTACCGGACGAAACGCTTTTGAGATCGAGGAGTGATGATTGACGGCATCTTGAAGCGAGCTTAGAAGGCGCTATCGAACGATCTTGGTCCGAAACTAAGCTGGAAATTGGTCCTGTGTGAGTGGACGAGGACGGCAGTCGGTATGAATAGAATGATGGCTGCTGTAGTGGGAGATAATAAGGTAGTTCAGCTAGCTTTTCAGTTTCAAGCAAATATACCCTACGGTTTACCTCGGGTACATACGTCGATCGTTCACGTGGGATATTTCGATCATATTCGGTTAACGGCTAACTTGCTGCCAGCTTTGCTGCCGTTGTCAATCCAGAAAGCTCCCTAGAGTATCTTGACAATCACTCCCAGCTACCTATACTGCTTCAGCTACCGCTATTGTGACAGTTCATACGACGCCAACCTCTTCGCGCTCGCTAAGACATGGTTATTATCATGGCGACTCAGGTCGTCGTCCTAGGCATCGAGACTTGAGTCCAAGTGACACACCTGGCTAGCTGTATGTAAACCGGTCGACCCTTGCTTCCATTTCAGACATGTTCAAGCATCAGGTATTCGTAACTTCGCCCTGGAAAACATGGTTCGTGGTACTCGGACTGATTCCTGAACAGCCAACCAGTCGAGGTGTTTACGGAGCTGTTTCGGAGTACAGAGTACGGAGTTATAACGCAGATACCTGTCCTGTTTTTACCATACATATAATAACTGAGAGGCCAATGTTGAGCAGTTATCACTAGCTGAGATGGGATGACAATGGCACTACTATACTTATGCCCTGTTTTGCCGCTGTGATCTCTCTGACGAAGTACAGAACGCTGAGTGATCTCGGAACCTGGAGGTTCAAGCACTGTTCTGTCAATAGAGGCAGGGCACGATGAATGGCTATATCACCGATCAGAAGCGATGATTGGAATTTGGCAAGCTGTTTGGCGGCATATGTGTTTTGTATGTAGGGGATATGCGGAGACAAGGTACAATCTGCTATATGGCAAGCGCTTTGAAGAAACAGTCCGCGCGTGACTGGAAAACTCCGCGAGCTTGCTTACTACAAAGAGAGTGCTATAGAGGACAAGAAGCTGCTCTGGGAACGCGACTGGCACAACAGGAGCACACGTCGGGGGACTGGATAGTAAGGTAGACGGTGCCACAGAACCCACCAGTTGAAACTGATGACGAGGAATCATGCGCTCGAAACAGAGATTCTGAGAAACGACAAAAAGAGTTGGGGATACCAAGACTTGACGAAAGGCTTAGAATGACCCGCTAGCCTTGCGCTTAGCGGGGCGCTTTATTCTGTCGACAACCCGGCCTTTGGTGGTCACTGAGTGCAGTGCGGTGGGCGTGGACGGCGGAACGGCCAGGAAGTCCGGACAGCCGGGAGAGCCGTCGTCAAGTCTGGCTGTGACGGCGGCAACAGTAGTTGCGACGCCCGGTGCCCTGGTTGCGGTAGGAAACTTTCACCCTCATCAAGCAGGCAGCCATCAAAAGGGATTCTCCCACCCAGCATTTTAGGAAAACCAGACACTTTCCTCAGCAAAGCACATCTCAATATGGCGGACTCTGTTAAGCTTCCTCAAGTCTTGGCTGCTCAGCCCGAAGACATCCAGCTCTTGTTGGCCGCTCAATGCCACATCGGTACCAAGAACTGCGACAAGTCTATGGAGAACTACGTTTGGAAGCGAAGGGCTGATGGTGAGTAGTGAAAGGGACAATTACGGGGATTTGGATTTGGCGGGATTGGAGCGATGGAAGGGCACTGGCAGATCGGGATGAGGAACTGCAGAGGATAGGCTTGGTTTAGGGAGAAGAGTGGATAAGCTGAAGCGTTATGAAGTAACCGAGGGATTGATGGAAAAGGGAGGAGAGAGGAAGAAGCCTTTGTTGGGTATCGTTAGGCTGGAGTTTGCAGGGACTCTTCGGAGTACAAAGTTGCCATACGCTTCAATCCCGCAAATTCACATCAGCACTGGCATGTTTTGTCGCATAGCATGGCATTGACTTTTGTTTGCTTTGTTAGGTGTCAACGTCATCAACGTCGGTAAGACCTACGAGAAGATCGTCTTGGCCGCCCGAATCCTTGCCTCCATCGAGAACCCCGCCGATGTCTGTGTCATCTCTGCCCGACCTTACGGTCACCGAGCTGTCTTGAAGTACGCTGGTTTCACTGGTGCCAACGCCATTGCTGGTCGATTGTATGTGTGATCTACTTGGGACATGATGAATTGGACAGGATGGGAAGACTAAGACAGGCGACTTGCGTTTCTTACAGCACCCCCGGTAACTTCACCAACTACATCACCCGATCATTCAAGGAACCCCGTCTCATCATCGTCACCGACCCCCGAGTTGACCACCAGGCCATCCGAGAGGCCGCCTACGTCAACATCCCGTGAGTGATGTTAGGAAAATATACTGGACGCTTCAGTGTGCTCATCCTTGACGCTTGTCTTTTAGCGTTATCGCCTTGTGCGATACCGATGCTTCTTTGAAGTTCGTTGATGTTGCCATCCCTACCAACAACAAGTCCCGACACGCCATCGGTCTTGTCTGGTACTTGCTCTGCCGAGAAGTCCTCCGACTGAGGGGATCCATTGGCCGAGGAGCTGACGCATGGGACGTTCTTCCCGATTTGTTCTTCTACCGAGACCCCGAGGAGATCGAACGTGAAGCCGCTGATAAGGCCGCCGCCCAGGCTGCCACTGAGATCCCCGCTGAAGCCGCTGTCGCCCAGCCGGAATGGGATGCTACGAACACTGACGCCCCTGCCGGCTTCGCCGCCGAGCCCACCGCTCAGAGTATGTTTTGTTCTGTTTCCAATGCTCAAGATAAAATTCCTAATCGCATCTTACTTCCTCGCTTATTAGCTCTCGACTGGTCCGCTGATGCTGCTGCCGGTGACTGGTCCGCTGAGACCGCCCAGCCAACCACCTGGTAAAGTGCGCCAGCCTGCATGCGGGTTGAATAGGACGTTTGTTTCTTTTGGGCTCTTGGACAGAGATCTGTGGAAAAAGCCATATATTTTTCGCTGTATTTGATAAGGAGACGCAGATTTTGCCAAGATCTTGAATGAGATGGATGTTCACTCTGGCAAGATGGCAAAGAATGCAGCTCGACAGTCCTAGTGGCCCCTTTGTACAGGTTTTGACCCCTTCATTTCCCCTGTCCTCTTAACTCCCTCAAGGTTTCAGATGTGTTGACATTCCTGATCGGCCTGTCGGCGGACAGTCACAATGGGTAGTCTCTATCTGAGCGGTGTTCGACTCATGCCTGGAGCAGATGTAAAGTGCAGGCCAACGGTTCAATCTAGATGTGAGTGTTTGTATCAGGGTCTTAACGAAAGCTTGTGATGAGCATGCAAAAACGATCGATCTCCGACGATCTGCAAGCCGCAACGAGCTCTGCAACGGCTTTTGGCAGCTGTTTTGGCCTTGTACCGCTTCTTGTGCCGTATCCCGCGGATATCCCGCCCATCCGAAAAAATGATTGCCGTCCGCCATCCCTCAGCTCATCTATCCAGGATCCCGCTCAGCAGCTCGCCCGCCCCGCAGCCGCTCTCCCTCAACGCGGCACAACAGCAGCTGCCACACGATTCCCAGCGAGCCGCGAACGCGCTCATCGAACAGCTCAATCGGGCGATCGCCCGATTATTTGCCGCAGCTAGTGTCTCAGCGGAATGGAGCGAACAAAGCTTGCAAAAAGAAATTGACCCCGAGCACTGACGGAACCGATAGAGAACCTTGTACAGCTCCTCATACTGGTCGTGCAGAGCCGCTTTACAGTTACCATTAGCTTATGAACTATCTCCCTTATTGCCACCTTAGCTTGTTACGTCTAGCTGCGCCAGACTTCCTGAACATCCGCCTCTTCGCCCCCTCGCCGCCGTGTATGCGGCATGCTGTGCTAAATTCCATCAAAAGCATTGTCGCTCAACCTTCGTACGACTTAACTGAAACTGGCACACCTAATACCCTACATCCCTTGCGGGACTGCCAAAGACATGGTCGACGGCAGTCTTGATCTGCTCGTCACATTTGCTCGCCTAATCTCAGCGCCGTTAATCATCGTCGCCTTACCGTCATCGTGGAGTTCAAGTTCAGCAACCTCGCAAGCGCCTTTCACCAAGATCATCAGCGGACTCGAAGAGTGTGGCTTTTACTTTCAAAATGACCAGCCAGATGAATCCTATAAAGGCCCAAGGGTTTGGGAGAAGTGGAGTGCTAATGATAGAAACGAGCTCATCGATGCGATCGGCAGATGCTGGAGCTCAGTTTTGCGTTCCTCCACCGAGAAAGTCGAGCATATCAAGCAATCCGACCCCGGTCCAAGGAATCTCATTGCCAGGACCGAAAGGCTGGGCATTCAGCAATCCGGAAGCCAGCACTTTAGTGCGGCGGGGTCCATTGAGCAAACCGTTTTGGTGGAAGATCAACTTGAGCTCTGGCGTGTCAGTATCATGGCGACAACCCGGGAATCTCTAGACCGACTGGCAGCGCAGGAATTTATTTCTCAAGATTGGGTCCTGGTCCTTCACAAGGAGACATTGCTTGGATCCGACCCTACTAATTTGCAGGGGAGAATCGCCGGTATCCAAAACGACGAAGTCAACGCAGCGAATGATGGTGGATGCAGACAGCTGCGTAGACCATCCATAGCAACGAATACTAGCAATTCATCAACCTCATCGAAAATGACGTACTCATCCTTAAAGTCCTCAGGGTCCAATGGCCACCGAAAAATCGAGATCAAAAGTGGTGTGCCACTTCCGATCCGTGCAGCCTCGGAGAGCATCCAGTTTGCCTTGCCATCAGAAGGGTCCATCACGAGTAAAACGGTTTTAACGCCTTCAATGGGCCCCTCGCTTGGTTATCTAGGAGCAAATGGGACGGTTTCTTCTGGAAGCGATTTGCCAAGATCCGGCGTAACGAGTGAAGCACCAATATTAGCTGACGAGACCTCGGATGAACCTGTGCTATGGAACGATACAGCGGTGGCGCCCGTAAATCCGGAAGACTTGATGAGACTCGTAACTAATTCGCCAGTCGGCATGGTACTTGCAACCCCCGAGCTCCGCATTTATTGGGTCAACGATCGCTGGTACGATATTGTCAGACTCCAACGTGGTCAGGACTTGAATACGTGGATAGACGGGGTTCATCCAGACACTCTGCCCACGTTGATGGAGGTATTACAGGGGCTTATGCAAGACAAAGTAAAACGGACAGGCGATATCAGGTGGAAGCACGGTTCTTGGAGCACTTTTACCGCTCAGGTACTACTGAATGCGGATGGAACCGTTACGGCGATAACAGCTACACTTGACGACTGTACACAAAGGAAGACTCTGGAACTCGCACAGCTGGAAACTCTGAAGGAACAGGAGGCAACAGCTAGAAGAATTGCAGAAGAGGCAAGCGCTCGAGCAAAGGAGCTAGCAGAATGGCAGTCCCAAACCAGAATATTAGAAAAGCGGACGAAAGAATTTGCTCAGATGGCAGAAATATCAGCAATAGCTTTGACCTGCGCCAAACCAGATGGCGAAATCATTTGGGGTAAGCATGAATACGTCTGAGACCGAATACACGACGCTGATTGTGACTTGTCCCACTAATAGCGAATCAAGCATTTGTGCGTTTCCTGCCATTCCATACATCTCGTCTTGGGGCATCTTCCTTACCTTCCGGCATATGTCGTTTAATAGTGCCTTCTTCACGACCTGGAACCGCATGACGTCAACCGATGGCCGTCTACAGTCCATCCAGCAGATCTGGAAGCTCTAAACGAAAGGTGGCAAAAGTATGTTTCAGGAGCTAGTTGGTGCAGCCAAGTTTACCGAGACAACTAAATGCGTTTTTTTTTGCTCAGTACCTTGAAGACCAAAGAGCCATTGTCTTCACGACATCGGTGCGAGATACTCCTTCCGCACTCAGCCGCACTCGTTTACTGACCAGAATCTAACATCTATCCAGGTTGAAGAATGGACGTGTTTTACAAGCGCAGACCGTCCCTTCGATGGCGGCAGATAATAAGGATAGTCTTACCTTTGTCAGCGCGATTATGGATGTCACTTCCGAAGTTCGGCACCACGAGGCCGTCGAACGTCTCAACGAAGAGCGGATTAAGGAACAAACTCGGCTAGCGGGAGAAGCGGAAGAAAGGAGAAAGGCTGCAGTGTTCCAGAAAGAGCAGCAAGAGCTATTCATCGATGTGACTTCGTGAGTTACAGGCTTCTCGAAAAATAGAAATGGCGGACTACAGATCAATTGCAACTCATTCTCTTCGCTGGTCATTATACTTGCTGCCTCGGTACTATTGCGATGACAAAACTAGTCATGAGCTCCGGAATTCTATCAACCCAATCTTACAGTCGGCCTTGCTTGTCAAAGCATCGTTATTGGAAGCTAGGATGGGTCACCCGAGTACAGCTGACGGAAGGAACCTTGTCAATGGCATAGATATTCAAGAGGACTTGGAGGCGTGTGATGCTATAATAGACTCGGCTAATCAGATGGAGCGCGTGGCAAATGACGTCCTCGGTAGGTCTTTTTCTCCTATTTCGATAACCTGACGGATATAGCTGACTTGTCTGCACCATTTGCATCTAGGCCTTGCACAAATACAGGCAAATCAGCTTGCTGTTACACCTATCCCTTTTGACCTGACGGTCACTATGAGGTACCTTCCTGTTGTGCCTGCGTGACATTCCACTTCATAATGACTCCTCACTCTTGCTTGAGCAGATCTATACACCGCATGTTTCAGGCAGATTGTAGGGCCAAGGGCGTACGAATGACGGTTGAGATGGGAGAAAGTTTTCAAGTTCTGGGAAACAAACGAGTTCTCAAAGGTAATAGATTTTCTCTTGGCGGGCCACGAATGAAGGAGCTTATGAACTTTCCTATAACAGCTGATCCAAGCCGTCTGAGTCAAACGACCGTCAATCTGATCTCCAATGCAATGAAGTTCATCGTGAAGGGTCAAAAGCGCGAAGTTCGCGTTTGCATTGATATATCGCTGGACAAGCCGGACGCCAGCAGTCCTATAGTACCACCTAGCCGGCCATCTACGGCGATTTTGGAGGACAACACGCCCATATATCTGTATATAGCCGTGGTAAGTCTACTAGCAAGGCCTTCTGGATCCCTTCATTGATTTAATATCATCCAGCACGACACCGGCCCCGGGATGACAAACACAGAGTTAGGGAAGCTTTTCCGGCGTTTCAGTCAAGCTAATGCCGATGTCCATTGCCAGATGGGTGGCAGCGGATTGGGTCTGTTTATTGCAAAGCAGTTATGTGATCTGCAAGGCGGTAGAATCGAGGCCATCAGCAGTCCCAATGAAGGCGCAACCTTCCGATTTTATATACAAGCCTGGTCGGTGAAGCAAACTGTCAATAACGATACGCTCGATCGACCCTCTAGTGTACCGGCAAAGCTGCCGTCGATGGTGAACTCAGTTTCAACGCCATTGCACATTCTGGTTTGCGATGATAACATTATCAATCGAAAAACATTAGCTCGACAGCTGAGACAATACAAACACAAGGTAGTCATGGCGGAAGATGGGCAGGAAGCTTTGGTATAGTCACGAAGCTCTGGTCATCTAAATTACAGCCCAAACTAAACATATAACTTCCTCAGAACGTCATTTTTGCTTGCGAGAAAGCTGGTACACCTTTCGACTGCCTCGTGCTTGACGTCAACATGCAGGTGCTTGATGGACTAGCAGCCACACGTCGACTGAGAGTGATAGAGAAGGATCGGGGAGATAGCAAGGGGTACTGGATTGTCGGATGTACGGGCAATGCGCGGACAGAGGTAAGCACGAATGCAGAATGGGCATCTTACTATGAATCTTGATGTTGGCTTTGTTACTTGAAGCAAATGAATGCGGCGCTAGAGTCCGGAATGAATGCAGTTATAACCAAACCATATAATCTGCAGGAACTACTTCAAGTTATCCAGCCACCAGAACTTACGAATAGTGTAGGAGCAGACCCTGAATCATCAAGTGTTTCAGTCCCGAAGGACGATCTGGTTAAACAGTTCAGAGTTTAGGCAAAGTCATCTTTACATCATCATTGTCACTATAGTTGTATTAGCATCGCATTTAGGGTCAAAGCATATCCAAACATTTTGTATTTCGGCTGTCTCTCGAAATTGCTGCCGTCGTCACCGCAAGTTCGCGGTAACAAATACAGGTAATCTGATGATATATGTCGATTTGAAGCACTTGCATCTACTCCTGCTTAGCGTCCTAGGAGTTCGTAGCGTGTTAGCAAGAAACGCAAAGATGGATGGTCGTTGTCGCGAACTTACCCTAATCATCAAGCTCACTCTATGTCCTGGTTCCAGTCTGGATCCGGCCCATTCGGACTCAGCGCCATAAGGGAGTATTGAATGAGCGTAGTTGTATCGAATATTGTCCCTTTTGTGATTGAATTGATGGACATGAGCGATACCCTTGGTAGCACTCAGCTTCATAGATAATCTGGATGTATTTACTCACTTTTGCAAGTACAAGGACCCGCTTTTCAGAAGAATATCCCAGCCTTTATGGGTGATATTCGTCTTCCTGCCATCCTGTGTAGCCGCTTCGAGCCGTAAGATCCGTTTAGCACCAAGTGAGACGCCGATGATGACTGTGCCGCTCGCATCAACGTTGTCGACATGCGGCAGAATGTATCCCTCGGGCGCTAGATGCAACGCATGTGTGGACGTCTGTAAAGGCTGTTCAAAAGGCTGATCGGCGATGTTCTCGGCAGTCTGTGCTCGTGAAGGTAAGACCTTGTCATAGTGGAGATCTCGTGCCAACTGTCTTCCCGCCGGCTGGGGTAAGAGATCGTAGATGCGCTGTAGTATTGCGGGGTAGGACGGTGCATCGATAACCGAGGGATTCGGGAAGGCGGTCAGGAGCGATTCTCTGTATTTCGCAATTACCGAGTCGAAATGACCCTGTCAAGTTGTGGAAACGGTGTCCGTCAGCAAGAGGTTTCTCCTCATTGAGCGGTTTGACAGCAATGTTGAACTCACATCTTCAAATCCATACGCCGAAGTGTCATCGAATAGCCTCTGCAACCCTGTGTTTTGCTGCGAAGCGCCGGCAGCTGTCCCTTCCGGTCTTGCATCATTCCTTCTTCTTTTCCGTCTTCTTCTGCTAGAGTCGACTCGATCTAGCTTCCAAAGCGCAAGTTTCAAAAGGATCTCTTGTTCCGCCTCCGCGAAAAAGTCCGGAAAATACAAGAAGTCATCCTCCTTACCCTCCAGCGCAGTAGCGTCGGGCTGGCCAAAGGACCGGATATATGGACTGGAACTCGTTAGACGGTGCACTTCTTGAGAAGCTGCCGCGGAGGTGAAAGCCCTTGGCGGAGGTCGCGGAACTCGAGCGATGCTCCTGCGGGCTGCAGAGCGTATCGAATCCATCTATTCGAGTGGGCAGCGGAAGGGCGATACGGGGCTTGCAGCAAACCTAAGGTGGTAATCGACAACGATTGCTCCAACGATAAAGAGCATGATGAGATCTTTGTTGGACCGCTCGATCACATTTCTGTCCAACTTTGTCTTACATGACATGTAGCTCTTCATGTAATACAGATGGACTAAGCTATTACAGTAAAACAGTCTGAACCGCTATACTCATCCTCATCTGGATTCGAGGCTCCTCCTCGATGCGCACCAATCTTATTTGTTGAGTGATACTGTTCTACAACTAGGGTCGATACAAAAGTAATAGACAACGCGTGAAAGCCGACAGCCCGGAAAGACAAACCCTACCAATCTAATTTGTTGTCGCCACAGCTCGCTCGAGCGGTTCTGCCCCCGTTGGGATCGATCTCGTCTTTCGGACCAACGAGCTCAATAGCCTTTGGCTCCACTGCCGTCGCCGCACCACGGCCATAAACGTCGGCTGTGGCCTGCTTCACCATCCACTTCGAGGTGCCAATAGCGTCATCCAGGGCTCCTTCCGGTGGCAGCAACAGGTAAACGGCGCCGTCTTGTTCTTTGGCTTCAAAGGTGATGATAGAATATTCTTTATACCAGGCCAAAACAGGCAAATCAATACGCTGTAACTTCTCTGATAATCCGTCAGATAGCGCTTACCAGAATCTGTGCTGCAGCTGCCCTTCTTGACATCTGTAGACGCATTTGATTGCGGGTCCAGGATGAAATTTCGCTTGTGCAAGGGGCAACTAACATAAACATTATTGTTCTTGTCTTCACCGATGATCCCATGATCTAGAACAAACGCCCTCTTGTGTGGGCACATTTGCTGAGAAGCGAAAAGACCTCGCTTTGGAACGTGATAAATGGCGATTTGACTGTCACCGATCTTGACCGCACATGATGTGGTGGCAGCGTCGGTGGGGTTAAGATCCGCCATTCGGCACACCTCTTGCCACTTCCAGTCGGCTTTGGGTGTACTGATCATTGATTCATTCATTTTCTCTACACGAAGCCTTGTCAGCATATCATAAAGGCTTCACGGGTCTGCCATGCACATACCTGATGGGAAATCTTTTGGCCAATCAGCTGCTCGAGTCTGTTTTCTTTCCTGGATAAGCTCGATGTTCCTGGTCTTTGCGTCGGTATTCACATGTTGACGGAACTGCTTCCGACGCTCCGGTTCATTCACGACTCGGGTCCACTCGCATTCATAGGTACCAACGAGAGCCTGCATGTCTTTATCCAACTGTGCACAGATACCCAGCTCATCGTCTACAATGATCTTGCGGAGTTTCTCAAGGCCGCCGTCGAAGTTTTCCAGCCATCTTGCCGTACGAGTAAGCTTGTCAGCGGTTTGTATGTAGAACATTAGGAAACGATCGAGGTAGGTGACGACTTCTGTCGGTCGAACATCGGTCGCAAAGAGCTGAGCATGTCGCGGATTGGCGCCACCGTTTCCTCCCAGATAGATATTCCATCCCTTGTCTGTCGCAATCAAACCGAAATCTTTACCCTGGGCTTCCGCGCATTCTCGCACGCAACCAGATACGCCGCCTTTGATCTTGTGGGGAGCTCGAACACCCTTGTATCGCTCCTCAAGTTGAACGGCAAGACCGACTGAATCTCCGATACCATATCTGCACCAGGTACTACCGACGCATGACTTGACCGTTCGCAGTGACTTGCCATAAGCATGTCCTGACTCGAAGCCGGCTTTGACGAGCTCCTCCCAGATATCGGGCAAATCCTGCTTCATGGCTCCAAACAAGTCGATACGCTGACCACCAGTTATCTTGGTGTACAGGTTGTATTTTTGCGCGACCTGAGCAAGAACAAGCAACTTATCGGGTGTTACTTCACCCGCTGCCATACGAGGCACGACCGAGTAGGTGCCGTCCCTTTGAATGTTAGCCAAAAATCGGTCGTTTGTGTCCTGATTCGCATGGTGTACTGGATCCATTACGTGCTTGTTGATGCCAGCGGTAGATGAGATGAGACTAGCGATAACCGGTTTGCAGACTTCACAACCGAGACTGTCCTTGTCAGCACCGCATTCCTCCATGATTTTGGTGAAGCTGTCAAGTTTTTTGATTCGCACAATGTTGAACAAGTCGGCTCGCGAATAGTTGAAATGGATGCAAAGATTGTTGCTGACGCTCTTCCCAGCCTTCTTCATTTCTGCGTTGAAGATGTTGGTTACTAAAGGCATGCAACCTCCGCAACCGGTACCCGCTTTGGTTTTAGCTTTGATGTCGCCGATGGTGTCGCAACCTCCTTCCTTCACGCATTTTGCGACAGCGGCTTTAGTGACGTTATGGCAAGAACAGATCTGGGCATCGTCGTCCAGATCAGCTCCATCATCTTCGCCACTCTTCGCTCCGACAATGAATTGCGAAGGGGGAACGTCTAGTGCCTTCTTCTTCTTGATGATGGACACCAGTTTCACGAAATCGCTACAATCGCCAACCATCATTCCTCCAAGGAGGTGCTTGCCGTCGGCGGAGAAGATATACTTCTTATAGACTGAGCCGAAGGGGTCGTATAAGCGGAGAAAAATTCACGGTCAGATCGACATCATGATTCACGAACTCTATGAGACAACTTATCTTGTATGTCAAGCATTTTATGGGTTCCTGGCTGGGAGGAACGTGAGCCTTGACTATGCGCTCGAGGTAAGCCTTTGTAGGCGGACCGTCTTCCGTTTGAGGGATGTTGCTCTCGCCAGGTACATGGTTGCTCGTCATATTTTTGGAGTTACGACAATCCGGTTTGCCAAGATTTCGAACTGTTTCAACTAGCGGTTTTTGAGGTCGACCATTGACTTTGTCGGCGAAAAAGTCCCCAAAACTGGCAACATCGACACCCATTAGTTTGAGCTTGGTAGAGAGATCAGGTGAATTCATCTTTCGCGGCCGGAAGGCACCGAGAGCTGTCTGAGTCTGACAGAGGTTGAAAGCAAGAATGTCGGCCATCTCTACACCCGGACCGATAAGACCATATGTGTTTCCTCTCCAGCTTGCACATTCGCCAAGAGCATAGACATCTTTCGCGCTTGTCATGAGGTCATCTCCAACCGCGATACCGCCTTTATCAGCTGTGGCGATACCAGAGACGCGGGCGAGCTCGTCTCGAGGTGTGATGCCCACGGCCATGATGACCATATCCGCTGGAAGAATTTCGCTGTCGGAAAATTCGAAGCCGGCGAAGACGTCCATGCCGTCTTCCGGATCCCTCTTGGTAAGCATCGACTTGACGTCCACCTGGGTCAGGCATTTGACTCCCATCTCTTCGATTTTCCTCAGCACCATCTCTCCGGCATCCGCATCGAGTTGTCGCGACAAGGGATAGGCTTGTCGATTAATGATAGACACCTCCTTGAGATGTTCATTCAGGTCGTAAGCTGCTTTGGCGGCTTCCAGTCCAAGCAATCCACCGCCAACTACCGTTGCTGAGTTGATTTCCGGCCTTTCAGCATAGGTAATGATCTTCTCAAGGTCGGCTGGAGGCGAGCAGGGTCATACTCAGTACCTTTAGCCACAGCTTTAGATGCAGAGTCCTAGCTTACCTATGTTTCGGTATACAAACACACCCTTTGTGCGCCTACCACGCTCTGTATCACAGTATGGCGGCATACCGGCATCGGAACCCGTCGCAATAACGCAAATATCATATTCGTATTGACCTTTGGTCGATGTGACGATCTTTTTCTCTGTATCAATATATGTGACTTGCTCGCCAACATGAAATTGGCTTGACATGGAATAGAGCAATGATCAGCGATTTGCCTCGAGTTATGTAGTACCGCACAGCTCACAATTTCTCTTGATCCTGCTGTGTGTACCATTCTGGCTGATTCAGGTACAGCTTGGAAACATCTCGGAAGTTGAAGTATTCGGTCAATCCCACTCTGTTGTAGGCGAAATGCGGCTCCTCTCCACAGGTAATGATTTGATACCGGCCCTCAACATCCTGTGCAAGCATCTTCTCGATGAAAGCGATCCCTACCATGCCTAATCCGACAACGAACACCCGGGTGCGGGTAGGGGTTACCAGCCCGTTAACTGTAGCAACAGGCATGATGGATGATACGAATTCTACCTATACTCGTCGAGCTGTCCGAAACCTGTGCTTGCAACTCGCTTCAGGGGTTGATGATTGTAGCTGTTAAGCGTAGGCGAAATGATCCAGGATTCGTCGCCTATAAAGCGATACACGTTACACGATGCGAATGTCGAAACAGCTTGGCCTTCTCAAAGTTAAGATGTGCGGCGACATTCCCCAGAACCTTCCCGCACAATAGATATATGGAATCGACATATTCATAGTCAATAGCTAGCAGCAACTGCAAAGATATCTCACCTGGCTCCCCCATCATCCAATAGCTGGCCAATGACTTGACGGGGCGTAAGCCAGCCTTTGTAACTACCATTCCAAATGGTGTAACTTGCATGGAGACCCGAGTGCGCACCAGTCCGGAAAGCCGATCTTGATTGTACCTGAGAGATTGCAATTGCGAGCTCTGCAATTGGCTTTCGAGCTTATCGGGCAAACCTTACTACTGTGTTAGCCAGATTCGAAGCCCCAGATAGCTCCCCAGACCATACTGGAACGATACCGGTGCAGCTCTTCAGGCCTGGAAGGTGCTCTTTATCATACAATCTACTGATAGCAATCGCATTCGTGATTATGATTGTTAGCAATTACACGAAGCAAAGACAAGCGCAGAGATAACAACTGTACGCTAGCGGCCGCGGCTTCAAATAGCGCCGCTTCTGAGCCACTGAGCGTTATCTTCACATCTCCGTCGCGTTTTTGCCATTCTTTGATCTTTTCCTGGCTGCCGTGCGTACTGTACGAGTTCAAGGACTGGTCGACAACACCTGCGAGGCGCATAGAAACCTTCGAAGAAAGTCAGCTAACGGCATGGTATGAGGCTTCATTCGTATACTCCGAATTGGAATGGGGGGATAGCAAGCGAGAAGGTGCAGGGAAGAGGATAACACAGCTGATAAACGACGAGAGATCACGAAGGTAGCACACATGAGACATGAATGGTCAAGCTTATAGGATTCCCTCTAGATCGCTAGTGCGAACAGAAAAAGGGGTTCTCGAAGTGAGCTATTTAAGCTCGTTATCCCTTGAAGTCCATTCGCTGAGGGGCTTCGCACTCTTTCTGTGTTTGGTGAGCTATCTCGTCTAGTGCTCTGCCGGTGGGCATCGACACCTCACGGACCCTGTATCTCCTTGCGAACCCGCTTTTGTGTTAATCTAAGGAGTGTTGAAGCTGGATAGTTAGCTGGTTGTGTGAGGCGCCAGCCCTGTCCCTATCCATTTGGTGCCGCCGGAAATAGATACCGGAGTCAACGATTCTTATCAACACGAACGAGACACTTTTTGATTTTGCCAAGATCACCAGGAAGGCTGTATCTTTATTTTAGCGTCAGTCAGCTACATATCATCAACTTATCAAACCACTTATCTTGCTGTCACAATTGAAGTATTCGTGATCTGTGCTGCTCCAGACGTCTCCGAATTACTTGTGAATTTGGCTAAAGCAGGTATATATGTCTTCCCACATCCATGCGATGATATTCAAGAAATGCGTTCCAGGTAGTTCCCGCGCCTCCGAATCAACCAGGTTTTAAGAACATATTGATGCCCCAGTACGATCTCTCGCAAGACCATCCAGAATCCACCCCGACATTCGATCTCTTAGTGAACAAAATTCGCTCTTCAAAATCCAAAATGTACGACATTGATGAAAAAAACGGCGGTCGGTCGTCTTCGCGTTCGGAAAGTCAAGAGTTCGCCGCCCCGTCGCCAAAACATGCAGAAGTGCAACAAGAGGGTCCCGCACCCAAGTTCAAATTGTCGCACCTATGGTCAGAACCGATTCTGAACCCCCTCAATTTGAAGTCTTACACCTTACCTCTTCTCAACCTCCGCTCACCTTACTGTCGAAACCCACTTCTCGCTACCCTAGGCTTCTTTGTCGCATTCTTGTCCTGGTTCGCTTTCCCGCCCTTGTTTCCTGAAGCGATCACTCAAGACTTGAAGCTTACGACTGTACAAGTTGCCAATTCAAATATTGTGGCGCTTTGTGCGACCCTGGTGATGCGACTGATTACCGGACCTGCTGTTGATAGATGGGGACGTGAGTAATTCTTGCGCAAGTGCATTGACAGACCATCAGACTGACATTTCTCTCGTCGCAGCGCGGTGGGTCATGGCAGCTATCCTGGTTGCTGGAGCCATTCCCTCAGGTCTCGCAGCAGTCATCTCGAGCTATTCAGGGTTACTGGTTTGTCGATTCTTCATCGGTATTCTAGGATCGACCTTTGTATGTTTTCAATCCAGACCAACTGCAAGCAGTTTCTGTGTACTAAAATCCTCGATTTCACAGGTACCATGCGTGGCTTGGACCACTTCTTTCTTCAGCAAGGAGGTAGGTGATGATTATTTTTCACCCGGTTTGGTTTTCGAGACTAAAATCTCCTTCATCAGACTGTTGGAACAGCCAATGCCATCTCCGCTGGGTGGGGTAATGCCGGTGGAGGGTAAGCCCATTGCATGAAGGGTTGAGTTCAGGTAGACTTAAGTCCCGATCTGAATACAGCGCAACATACGCCATCATGGTTAGCTTGTTCCACAAGTTTCGCGAAACCAAGAGCGTCCACACATCTTGGCGACTATCATTCGTCGCTGTTCCGGTTCCCGTTTTAGTCCTGACCGCTGTTTTGGTCATCGTCTTTGGTACCGATTGTCCCACTGGAGCTTGGTCTACTAGACACACAACCAATGCAACAGCTGCGGCTGTGATGGCTGGTCACGAAGTCCAGCTTGATCGTAGCGAACAACGCACCATCATGAACAAAAAGCAGGAGCCAACGACTACGGTACAGGAAGTCTCGGATGACAACGAGGATGTCGTCCCTTCCGATGATCGACAAGTCGGCATCAACGATTCTACCGCTATTCAGTCCGAACTTGATGTCGCTATCAACGAGCCTTTGACCATGAAGTCAATGAGAAAGATTCTTGTCAATCCGCTCACATGGCTTCCTTCCTTGGCTTACATGACGACATTTGGCTTCGAACTCGCTGTCGATAGTATCCTCGCCAACGTTATCCTGAAGAAACACCCTGGACTCGGAATGGAAAAGGCCGGATACTATGCCTCGATTTTCGGTCTCTTGAATATTGTCACTCGACCTCTTGGGGGGATTGTAGCAGACCTCCTTTACCGAAAGTACGGAGTGGGAATCAAGAAATACTTCACTCTCGGATTAGGAATTGGCCAGGGCGTTTTGACAATCGGCTTCGGTATTCTCCTCAAGAACCACGCGACGCCCAGTATCGGTGCGATGATGGGAATCATCGTTTGTCTCGCCTTTTGCAATGAAATGGCTAATGGCGCCAACTTTGCATTGGTAAGCATCAGATGCCATCCCTCAGAAAACTTCGATGGCTTACTAGTTGGTTCGCGATTCAGGTACCTCATTGCAACTCATTCAACAACGGTGTAATGAGCGGTCTCGTAGGTGCATTTGGGAACCTTGGGGGCATAATCTTTGCCTTGATGTTCCGATTCCTTGGTCAAGGATGGCAAGGTTGGACATACACTGGAGTGTTTGCTCTTGCAGTTAACTGCCTTTTACTCCTATGCCCTTCGCCGAAAAGATAGTTATTATAGATATGACCCGCAACGTTGTACTTGTACTCAGATTCGATTACACACATTGACACAGCAAAGTGCTTGACCTATCCAAGCCTCTCGAGTTTTTCCCTGTACTCCGTCGAACGGCATGCGGCAATATGACACATCGCTCTTTAATCGAACACTACATCCCAGTCTACAACTCTTACTCTGTCGCAAAAACCAGACGTTGCAAAACGAATCACAGCAGGCAGGTACAGCAGGGCGGCATTCAGTGGGTTACGGAGCTGTCCTGCCACTAACACTCGCGGCGGTGATGGTCCTTAAGACTTAGGAACCGTCAGTTATTGTGTTCGACACGATCAATGTGACGACCTTGTTCTCTAGCCGATGGCCGGTGATCGAACGCAACACAGCATTGTCAACAAATTGGGTGAATATTCTATGGATACATATACAACTGGAAGGAGTCTCACATTAGCCTATCCCGGCAGATGGAGCTGAAAGCTGCGAAATCCCGATGTCTGACTGCCTTGTATGTCTTCTTTACCGAGCGTTTAAAAAACGACCAATTGTTTCTCAACATTCCAGCCGAGTGCAGTCTAGACGATCATTCGAATATGCGTTGAGAAATCAGCTTGGAGCATAGGCTGCGGTTCGGAAAATCGAATGAAAGACTCACCAGAAGGGGTTTTGCGGTTTGATTGATCATTGCGTCCGGCCCGCAGATAAGTACGAGACCATCATCGCAGGGTTTCGGTAAGTGTCTTTCATACATCTCATGCGTCATCCTGCCTTTAGATCCCGTCCAGTCGTTGGGGATGGCACTCAGAGTGTGATGCAGTTTGAAGCGGCCATTTGATCTCTTTACGAGGTCATCTAGCTCCTCACGGCATACTAATATGGTCAAAAGGGTGTCAAATCAATCAAGTGCTTCCGAGCCTTTCTTGTCGAAGACACTTACATATATCCTCAAAGGTTTTGTTCGCGTCGATACACCACATCTCGGTCTGAGTATCTTCTGCGTCCTCGATCACGCCTCTTAGAACCTGAAGGATTGGAGTGATACCAGAGCCGCCGCACAGCAAGCCGAGTTTTCGTACTTTACGGTCGACTCCTCGCCAAGAGCATGTTCCTTTACCTTTCCAAACGAAAGATCCTAAAGGACCTTTAAACTCAACGAAGTCTCCGATATCGAGCTCGTTGAATCCGCTGAAGGGTGGACCATATCATAAGCATAATTGCACCGCGGCCTCCCAATAGAAGAAGGCTTCCTCACCTTGTCATTTTACCGCCAACACTATACTTGTCATTCGGCAAGTATAATTTGATTAACAGATCGATATAACCCTTCGCATCAGCCGGAGACACTGGAGTATAGGCTCTTTGCACGAGTTCGCCCTCCACCACTTCGGTTTTTCCGTTTTGAGAGTGTGGTACCTTTCGCCTCAACCGACAAAATACGTGCTGTCCGGTCGGCAAGCCAAGAGCTTGATCGCTCTCCTGTAGAGTAAAGCGGTATATCCGTGAATCATGTGAAACTACCTGGATACTTTGCAGAATCGCCTTCTTCCACTTGGTTTTCGATAAGAAGATGGGGTCAATTCGCCCCTCTTCTTTGTTTTCGTGTATGATCTCCTTTAGGTCAAGGGTGCCGATATGGAACTGCGCAAGTTGACTTTTGCCCTGAGGTGAGTGAATCGCCATGAAATCTTCCGTTGCGTCTTCGCCGGCAACAAGAGTGATCGAGTCGCCACCTCCGGGATGATCCTTCAAGAAACCCGTACCATCATAAACTTCTCCAGCCACCACAAACCAGGGTTCGCTGGCACCCGAATGCGCCTTGAGCTCCTCCATAGTAATCATTCGCTGGACCCCTTCTTTGGTCATTTTAACCTCAGGGATTTTTACGGTGGCTGGTACTTCCTGTGAGACTTTCTTCGACGCATCACCAAACACCGGTTTCTGAACATTCTGACCCTCGCCTTTGAGCCGTTCCATCCATCCGCCATTTGTTGTACCAGCCATCGTGGGGTGTTCGAAGCGCAACTTATCGCCATCTTCGACATGAATGGCAGTCCGGAACCACCAATTGTTCATCATGGATGTTGCGTTCCAGTACATGTCCCTGGGCTGTCCGCTTAGACCTTCGTCCATGGCCCGAACCATTGCTGCCGGGCTAGCTTTTAGTTCTTGTGTGGTAACGGGGAAACTCCAGAAACACCAGCAGAAGCAAGTGTCGCGGTCTGTTAGGTCGAGCTTGCCATACACATCGTCATTGTGCGTGACAGCGCGATATAGATCCTCAGGATAACAGATCTCCGCCAGTTTCCACGAGTTGCCGTCATCCAGCGAAATTTCCACTCGATTCACACGCCGTCCTCCACCAGAGTAAGCATAGCCTTTGAGCGTATACTCGGAAGTCGTGTTGATATGGATGATTTCGTTATGGTCGGGTTTGGCTATAGCTGAGTTTGTATTCAGCTCGTTAATAATGTATCGGGGATCGTACCACCACTTCCTTTCGGCTCGCGCTTCTTCCGGCATAACTTGAGTAGGAAGTAACTTGTTGTCCCAGAAGTGTAGGTAGTGCTGACTTTCTTCGTGCGAAACCTGAATCTTGGTCAGCCACTTCACCATCCGTCCACCGATATTTCCTGGCGACACCAGTCGTAGCGGATATCCATGATCAGCAGTAAGTGGCTGGCCATTCATCGCCCAAGCAATCAACATCCCTCGGGTCTTGTTCCGAGCCCAAGACAGTAGGTGACTTGTGCCGTAGGGTCCATTGGGGAGTTGGTCAGCGCCTTCAAAGACGACATGAGCAGGTCTTTTACCGTCCATAAAGATAGGTTTAGCGGCGTCGAGGATATCGGCCAAGTAAACACCCGTAAACAGGGCAGTAGAGACACCCGCTGCGCCCCAGTTAAAACCGAGACCCTTCCGGACCACGTTTTGTTCTTTGCGACGATCTGGGAATCTCGAGATTAGTACACGCATTGGCAATGACTCGATAGTCAAGACTCACTTCCAGCACAAACCAGCGTCACAGGAAGTGTCACAACCTCGAAGCGATCCTTCAGGTCTTGAATGGATAACTGCAAAGGGTGTGCGACTTGTCTAAATTGCGTATAGTCTAGTTGATAACTGGTGTCAAAGTTGAATATGAGCCAAGAAACTTACCCTTCAACGCTCACTCTCCAGCTTCGCCCTTCCTCCTCGTTGATCTGAGGAACCGCCCCGTGATTACGGACATAGAACAACTCGGAGGGCGTCAGAAAGCCCTGGACACAGATAGAAGGAGTTCAACACCTCAACACTGATGCGTGGTGAATAAGACATCAACGGCTTACAGCGGTGAACAGATCGTTAAGTTTGGCTTCGGAGTTGAATGGATGCTAAAAAGAGACGTTAGGCTTCAATACCGTTCGTATGTCCCCACGCGACTAAATACTGAACTAACCTTTCCGGTCAGCCGGACCATTCGGGGATCTCGATTGATCCATTCATCAGGCGTCCCGGCGTCCTTCTCGTCACCACGTTCAATAGTCGCATTTGGAGGTACCGGAGGCAGAGACTCTGGCAAAGGCAAAGGGTTCGATTTCCCTGTCAGGGACAGTTTTTGGAGATCAGGGCTGGAAGGAGGTGTGGTATCTGGCGATGTTTCGAGGGAAGATTGTTCGGAAAACGAGCAGAGTGAGGGAGTCATCGATGACATTGCCGAGGATACTGAGTCCGTCAGAGTTGAGGACGGCGACATCTTGCGGTGTTCTCTTTTACGATGTTTGGCTAGCACAAGCTCTGCAACGAGATACTACTGCACAAGTGCAATTCCGGGCGGTTCGTGATGTGTCGATGGCGGGACACCTCTTTAAGACTTGGAGGTAAGAAAGAAGCCAGTAATAAACTTCTTGTACTAATGGATATTCAGCAACAACGCAGAGAGAGGTGAAGGATTCTCGAAGAACACAGCTTGTTGAATAATCACCATGGAGCCGGCCTACTACGGACATGTTCCGAACATGGTTGATGTTCGAAGATAAACGACTGCCTGTCAGGGCGCCTGGGGCTATCATCCGAGCCAATGGGTGGGGCAAAGATAAGGTGACCCTCTAAATTAGAACATATTGCTTTATTGCAATTCCAAAATGCAAGCCGAAGAAGTGCAGCCTTATCAAAGGTTAGTACAGCAAATGTGCTCTTGCCGCGCTAGCGATCGAAGATAACACACAACCTGAAACAGATAAGAGGTCCAAGCGCGCAAACAACAAAGCGCGAACAAACAAGAACCAAGCGCAAGCTCAATTCACCGAGCACCACCATTCCACCGTGTTTTACCAGACAGCAGTAAACAGTGGGCCATGTAATAGCTGATTTTAGGACTGCTCGGCAACACCCTCACTACTCAGCATGGATTATCTACATCACAAAATATTCCCGAGGTCTCGTTTGCGCGGGTAGTAGACGATGATGGCAAAGACCCAGTCATTACTACCCATTGATATAACAAGGGCATGCTATGAATGTTTTCCCGCTAATGCCGGGATGCAGGATTTTGCCTATGGATACAACTATATGAAACCCCCCATCGTACACGTACGTATGTGCCAAAGCAAACCGGTTATGGTCCATCATCTCGTAGGTTGAAGGACAGTTATACAAAGTATGAAGGCAAGCCCTGTCGGAAAGCCAAAGTCAGCCGGGGGTTTAGAGAGGATGCAAGACTCCAGGTTCACTCACCCGTCTAGCTGCTTCATTCTTACTATCCCGCTCGTTCTCCTCGGCCGCCATATATACCTTAAATTCGGTCGTACCATCTTCCTTGACCTGCATGATACTAGCCGAATTACCGCATCGATAGCAGTAGTTTGGAGCTGACCATACTGTGACTAGCTGATTGTCGAACATGTGTTTGTATCCTTCTTGCACGAGCTGGTGCGCCCTTGCTATTAGTGAAAGACCGTTGATGTGGTTGAACTAGAGTCGCGAAGTATATTAGCATCGATATACCCATGATGTGGTTCAATGAAGATGAACCTGCCTCTTTGGTAACTTTGGCACCGAACAACCAACCCGCTCCTCGTGGACTAACGGACCACGTGTCTATGTCATCAGGATCAGACCACATAAGATCTAGATACCGAGGGGCCAAGTTATTAGCAGCAGAAACAAAAAGTCGGCGGGTACAAGGACGATATGCGTACCACAAAATGCCCCTTCGTGTGGGACCTCTTGCGCCCTTGCTATTACCCTCACTTGATCTAACGTTCGGATATCTGGGGACAGTCCTCCATGCACACAGAGTACGCTCCCATCTATAATCTGTGAATTGGCAAGATGAGTCTCGGTACCGGTTTCAGAACACGTAAACTAAATAGCTTACCGCTGCGAGATTCAGATGATCAAATACCTGGCAACAGGCTTTCCACACTGAAGGGTTTCCATATTTGTTTTGGCATTCATCTAAGAGATCGCGGAGGGCGTTGGCCTGATAGTCAGGCAGAGAACAGTAGCACGACATTTACCATAGAAACCGTAGACTTGAGTGATTTGCCGACTTTCATGGTTACCTCTCAGCAAGGTGACACGATCCGGATATCTGCATATTGTTAGACAGTCAGTTCTATTTACTTGATGGGGACGGCTTGCGGGAAGCGTACCTCGCCTTGAGGGCCATCAGTAACGAAAAGGTTTCGAGACTGTAGTATCCTCTATCCACGAAATCTCCCATAAAGATGTATTTTGTACCAGGAACCATTCCACCCTGCCTCAACAGCTCATGTACATCCCAGAATTGACCATGAATGTCTCCACAGACGGTAACCGGTGCTTCTACGGGTTGAACGTTTGATTCCTCCATTAGAATACTGAGTACGCGTTGACACAGAACCTTCATTTGACGTTCGGGTAGATGTTTACATTGTAAGAGCTAAGAGTTCAAGCGCATTCCATCAGTACAATGCGCCATACACGGCTGCCAAGAGACAGAACTGAAGAAGCTCGTACATGGTTTATCCACTGATCGGGATCGCTCAAGGTAGCGGCTGGCATTGTGACGCAGTGCAGGGGAAACTAGCGACGTTTGGGCTGTGATAGCCCAAAGGCGGTACCGGAAGCTTGGAGGACGATACGATTTAGTGGCCAAGATCCCGGGACGACTCGACTGATCGCAGTAATCATGCTGCCTGCTACCCTCTGTAGCGGCCTGACTCTAGAGGTGGTCGTGAAGTCGAGCAAGCTGTCCGGCACTCCAGCAGTCGTATGCGGAAGCTAACAGCAAGAAGCGCATCTGGCTTACCTAAGAAAGCGCGATGGCTCGGGGGTGAGACATGATCGTCCAGTGTTCATGACAAGGGCAATGCAGCTAGCCACCTCGCGAGCTCGCTTGGAATCCCAGTCCGCAGCTGCACATATATAGGCCCAACATTCATCCGGTTGGCTGTGGGAGGTTTCTCGCGCAATACAGGCTCAAAGCATTCAAGGCGCCATCAATCTACGGCAAATACTCAGAGATGACAACACCATCAAACTCGCAGTTGCATAAAGAGTTGCCTAAAGGCGAACAAGAACTGGTCCCATGTGAACAGGGCAGCCTTGAGGGGATCGAGGATGCCGTGCAGCAGATCGCCGAATCAGGGGAAGATGATCGGTCGGTCACGAAAAAGCCGTTAACCGCAAAACAGGCGTTAAAGCTAGATCCCGCCACGTCTACCAAAGCCTGCGAACAATGCGGTAAACTGAGCGACGTCTTGATCCGCTGCCGGAAGGACGAATCCCAAAGGTGGTTTCTACTCTGTCCTGGAAGATGTTGGAAGGATGCGTCAGGAGGAAAGGTGGATGGCACTCGGGATACTCCTTGGTACAGGTATGGTGGCGTCTGGAAAAACAAAAAAGCCGCAACGAGTGGGAAGAAACCAAAACATGTACCATCGTAGACCGACGGCGCTACTGATTCGATTTCTGCTATGAGGACACAAACACCAATTCCCTTTCTTCGACTGTTGGTAACCCTCGTTTCGAAACGAAGTAAAGGCAGCAGGGAGGTACAAGAAAGGAGGATCACCTCTTGAACCGTTTCAGTCCAGCTGAGCGAACGGGTTTCACCATCAACGGAGTAGCTTATGCGAACACCATATATATACATGCACAAGTGTGGCCGCGGGCTGCGACCTTGAGCTTCCTCTAGTTGACAATCGCAAAAATTCTGGTATACCTCGTGATTCAGATTGCTGGTCATTCTGTCGCACTGTGCTCTCCTCGCTTGACGTTACAACACAAATACCTCAGCTAATACTTCGATATCCTGTGGGCTGTACGCTTCACACCATGCGCACTTCGCTCTTGCTTGCAGCTCTTGCATCCCTTGCCGTGGTAAACGGTGCAGTCCGGCAATTCACCTTTGTCAACAAATGTGCAGAACCAGTATGGCCTGGGTTCCAGAACAGTGGCGGGGAAAAGTTGACTACCACGAGCGGTGCCGCACGTATGGGATTTGCCTTGAAATCAGGTGCAACAGAGAACGTCAGCGTGCCTAATAATTGGAGTGGCAGATTGTGGGGACGCACGGGGTGTAAACTGCAAGGAGGGGTATTTGCTTGTGAGACGGGGAACTGCGGGGGAACTGACGAAAGCTGCGTGGACGGCAATCAGCTGGCCACGTTGGCCGAGTTCACCCTCGTCTTGGCAGACTCTCCGGAGCCTGACAACTACGACATCTCGTTGGTCGATGGTGAGGGAGTTCATTAAGGTGTTGGTTATAGCTATAATATGGCGATCCTAATCCCTTCTTTCTGATGCTTTGATTAGGTTTCAACTTGCCAATGCAGATTAAACCTAATAAAGGATGTCAGTCGCTTACTTGCGCGACTGACATTAATGCTATTTGTCCCCTTGAGTTGCAACAGTCAGGGGGCAAAGGCTGTCGCAGTTCGTGTAAAGCAGGAATTGGTATGTAGCTTTTGACACTTTCGTGAAGCTTTTCCAAAATCAAAACCTGACCTCCCACCGTTTACAAACTGTGTCAAAGCTTCGGGGGAGTGGAAGGACGGCACGCGCACAATTGTTGGGGACCGCAACTGCTGCACAGGTAAGTCATCTGCGCCTTGGTTTTGTCTAGCTATCTGCTCACGTAACAATTTCTCAGGCCCATTCTCAGAGCCTCAGTTTTGTTCGTTGGATATGATCGACTACTACCATTTTTTTAAGGACGCGTGCCCGGAGGCATATGCTGTAGGACTTGTCTGCACTGCAATAAGCGCATATCGAATCTGTTGCTGATATTCGATTCGTCTTCGCCTTCAGCACGCCTACGAGTGAGTAGACCTTCAAGATCAGCGCGCTATATTCCGCTGATGAATAACTGTTAGCGATCACGCTGCACTGGTCACTTGCGACGCGAAGCAGCAAGCAGATTATACCATCACCTTCTGTCCCGATGACACTAAATACAGCGCAGGAAAGTCGACTCTTCGCAAAGACAAGTGGAAAGCTACCGAGGTCTGTTCTCCTGTAAGTACGAGGTCCTTCTTGAAGCATGATCTTCACTGATTATGCATTCGCACGAATCAGGCCAAATGGGAATTAGTCAAGGGAGGGGGAGACGCGAAGCCCACCGGGACATGTGTGGCTCTTCTGGTCAACACGGCACCGCCATTGGCTGGCAAACATTTGCGGGCGGATGACCTATCTGTAAGTGTAGCTGATCCATCGGAAGGGAAGAAAACAACCGTATTGCGACTTCCGCCCGTTAATTTTGCAACTTACAGGTTGAAGAACCTTCTTCTCCTGATTCTGCGCGGCCTTCTTCCGCCGATCCTGCATCGCCGCCCGTCACCTCTGTAACTGAAGAAGTTCCTCCGCCAAAGGCCACGTCACCCCCAGAAAAGCAGGACGGTCCAGGAGAAAGCCAAGCTGTGGGTTAACATGTCTCAATATAAGCGTCTTGATATGGACATCATGCTGATTCACCTTCATGCCTTGTAGCTCCCTATCTCCTCAGATACGGCAAAGACCGGTGATCTCCCGACAACTGTCACCAAAGCACCAGCAGCGTCCTCCTGTGTACGTAAGAAACGGCCTGGTATGAAGCGAGTATTCAAACCTCGAACCAACAATCCTCGTGCCAAAAAGCCTCGAAGCAATCACGCCTGGTGAAG
The DNA here is from genome assembly GCA_013461525.1 of Naganishia randhawae. NCBI lineage: Eukaryota > Fungi > Basidiomycota > Tremellomycetes > Filobasidiales > Filobasidiaceae > Naganishia > Naganishia randhawae. Next base: position 137,467 of record JABRPJ010000024.1, read on the forward strand.
CCGAGAGAGCCATTAGTGTACCGATGTGACATTTGCTTGTATTTTTTATAGGACGGAATTCTTGATGAAATCCGGTTTCCAGCAATGAATGTATAACACGCATACGGAATCCCAATTAGTAGCTAGACCATGATTGTTGGATCGATATGTCCAAATTGTCAAGCTCGCGAGTAAGCTTGCTATGATACAGAAATTGGGCCCCGATATCAACGCGGGATCGCGCGAGCCGACGCGTTATCAAGCCGGTCCGGCGGGAGCAACGACTTCCGAGGTGTGCGGAGGTGAATAAATCAGGACAGACGACCCGGCTACAGTATATAGCTCCAGGTAGCGAGACACTGACCGGGCCCTCTGGTGAAGGCGTTGGGTGCGTTTCACAATGTCCAAGGACACACTCTACTACGGCTCATTCGTCCACTCCACCTCGCTGACTCAGCTCGAGTACCTCGTCGATGCTCTCGTCTACGTTTCAGATGGCAGCATAGTCTGGATAGAAAGGGATGTCGATGCAGCACAGCTGCAAGAGACAGCAGCCAAACATGGCTTAGATTTGGAGGGGCAATCCGGGCTCGATTTTATACAACTGGGCGAGCGGGATTTCATCTGTCCTGGGCTGATTGATACTCATACTGTAAGCGGCTTACCCTTAGGCTGCATTGTGCTTCGCTTATCACAGGTTACCTTCTTACTGTGTAGCACGCACCACAGTATCCTAACCTCGGGCTGGGACAGGAATACGAGCTTCTGGATTGGCTGCAACAATTGACATTTCCGGGAGAAGCCAAATTCACAGACTTGAAATACGCTCAAAAGGTGTATGACGAAGTCGTCAAGCGTAATCTCAATGCAGGCGTAAGTACGAAGGGGAATCGGACGGCTCGATTCATTCTCATCCTCTCAGTATCGCCATAGACTACAACTTGTTCCTACTACGCGAGTCAGCATGTATCGAGCGCAAAAGTTCTGGCAGATGTGGTCCTGGAACGAGGTCAGCCCTTGGCTTAAACGGATATTAGTATAACAATAGCCGCTTACTGACTTCAACTTTTTACAGGCCAACGAGCTCTGGTCGGCAAATGCAACATGAACAGAAATTGTCCCGACTACTATTGTGAAGCCTCGGCAGATGCGTCAGTCAAGGACACTGAAGCTTTAATATCCTATATCCGGCAGTTACAACCGTCAAAACTCTCATGGAAAAGTGAAAACACCTCTCCCCTGGTACAACCGGTCATAACACCTCGATTCGCCCTGTCATGTACCTCGGACCTGATGCAAGGCTTGGGAGAGCTGATGGGCAATGAACCCAACGTGCACATCCAGACCCATCTATCGGAAAACAGGACAGAAATTAAGGAAACGTTACGCTCCTTCCCGGACTGCAAGTCGTACACCGAGGTGTACGAAAAATATGGAATGCTACGGAATGGCACCATCTTGGCGCATTGCGTGTGGCTAACGGACGAAGAAATGGATATCATCAAGCGTACAGGAGCTGGAATCAGTCATTGTCCGACAAGCAACTTCAATTTGATGAGTGGAGGGGCAAGGGTGGGAGCTATGCTAGACAAAGGGCTCAACGTACGTCACAATATCCCTACAGCTGAAAGGGTACAAAATACTGACATCGCCGTCTGTAAAACAGGTCGGGTTGGGCAGCGATTGTTCGGGTGGCTTCGCCCTGGGCGTTCTTCCACAGTTGCGGAACGCATCCATGTTATCCAAGATGTTAGCCATCGAACCGGAAACGCCCAATAGTCACCACAACCATATCGGACAATTCACCAATAAACCATTATCGATCCCGACCTTGTTCTACCTCGCGACAATGGGCGGTGCTGCGCTATGCAAGATGGAAAACACTGTGGGCAATTTCTTGCCAGGAAAGGAGTTTGACGCTCTCCATGTCACACCCGGTACATCTCCCAATTTCTTCTTGGATGTCGGTGAAACCAGGTCAAGCGGTCGGACTCGAAACGAACGGCGAAACGAACTGAAGCAGACGTTTGAGAGGTTCTTATTCGTTTCTGATGACCGGGATATCGCTCACGTCTACGTCAGAGGTCGGAAAGTAGGTGGAGCAAAGTAATATTGATTCTAAATAGACTTTTTTACTTCAGTCCTCAGGAGACCGTTGTATAAGATAAGCACATGTGGGCTCAAGGCGCCCTCTTACTGAAGGAAAATGCTATAGCATATTACAACACAATCTCATTCCGCTAATCCCGAGAAATATACGAAATATACAGCGCATATGCTATTCTTGCAAATACTACATGTTGACTGGTTTCTCTAGGCAAAAACCCAGCTACCCAGACCCCTTCGACTATGACGCCTCAAATCGTATTCCACCATGACGGCTTCGGTTCCTGCATACAGGAAATCACCCGTTGGGTCAAAATCAATCCCGGCGATACCAACTCGCCCGCCGTCCGGTCCCATACGTCGAGTGGGAGAATATGACGGATGATGGGCGTTACGCAGGCGTTCCTCGCGACTGATGATGGGCAGTTCGAGGCGAGCTTGCACGTCGAATGTTCGAGCATCCACCACGTGTATCGCTTCTCCTTCCTAGATATGCAGGAACGACGGGATCAGAAATTTTAAGGCGAGAAACCAAACTTAGGCACCCGGCTTACCTCCGAAAAGACCAACAAATCACGATCACTACCCGGCGGACTGAATTTGACGACTCTAGCGGGATCTCGTCTACTCCCATCAGAAGCACTAGACCGCCAGTAATAAGAATCCTCATAATCGAAACGACCGAAGTCATGCCGCGTTCGGGTATATAATTTAGCGAGCGGGTTAGATGAGCTGACGAAACCGACAAATGAGGCATGTTAGACGAGGGAGTAACTCGTCAAATATATGACGCAACACGTACCGATGATCCCAGACGGTGACAACACCATCCTGACTAGCGACCGCAAACTTCTTCCCGTCCTTGCTCCAACTAGTCGAGAAACCAGCATCATCGCTCGCTCGATACGTCCTGATCAATCGAAAATCGGTGCCGCCACTGATCACTTCGTATAGATACACTTCATGGTTGTCTCCGACGCAGATGAGAGTGCGACCATCGGGGGATAAGGAAGCTATGGAGGCAGGCAAGTAAGCAACCCAGTTGACAAGTCCCGCTATCCCGCTCCCCCAACTCACAATGGTTTGCAGCAGTATTGATCTTGACCCCTCCGATATTCGTCAACCGCTTGGTGGCAAACTTGGACTCGCTGCGTGTCTCCGCTTGCACAGGATGTCCCTGTCCTGCGCTGCCGGACGACGAGGCTGACCTGAGCGCAAACAGTTTCACAAAGTGGTCGTTGTTGGATACCAACAGCCTAGGTTCCCCTTTCATGATGGATTGAGGCAGGAAGCTGGACGGCGGTGGCAGTGGCCGCTGGGGAAACTGGCTGTTGTCGAGCAAGTGCGAGTACCATGGGGGCGGTGGGTGACGAGAATACGGTTGAACGGTTCCTACGTGTGTTTGGGAACCGAATGTGGCGACTCCGCCATCATGTACGTAAACATCCGGTTCCATTTCACCTTGCGGAAGACTGCGGGATTGAGGGAGCCCACTATGGGCTAAAACAGGGCTAGGGTTGTGGCGACTCGCATCGAAAGAGCTCCTACCTCTGAACGCTCGACTGATCCTAGGACGAGTACTCCAAGCTTCTCGTTGAGCCGAGGCGGTCGCTTCTGGATTACGGGTTGCCTGAACGATTCTCGGCATATGGTTCAAGAAGATCATCCCGTCATCGCCTCCCGATGCGTGGCCTGCACTTGATCGTCGAGAGTTGTCCGTTCGGGAGCTAGATAGACTGCTCCCAGTCGAAGGGCTTCGTACATCGTCTTCGGCTGAAGACGGTTCCCGAGCGGGTTGACGCTCATGTCGGTTGCCCCTTGGTAATGAATTGGGAAACGTCGCCACCTGTGGGATGATTGTGGAGGGCGTATTTCGCCCTTGGTATATACTGCCGCTTCTCCCGCTGATATCCTCGACGGGTGAGCTAGCCCGAGTGGGTAACGGAGTCTCGCCAGAATATGGCGGTAAGAGGACAAACGAATTATTGATGGATGCGTGGGGCAGAGTGACCGTCATGGACCATGCAGAGCCGGTTCGATCGCCGGAGTCAAGAGCCGGTAGCTGTCTGCTTCTCCAAGGGTTGATGGGGGTACGAAGTGAACCGTTAGCGGTTTCGTTACGACCCAAATTAGGAGCAGGAAGGCTCGTCAAGTGTAATTCCCCTTGTTGGCCACCACAAGCTAGAATATTCGCGCTACATGGAGAGATAGGGGCGTCGGTTCTGAAATCAAGCACTCTTGCATTGGATAGAGACGAAACTCACGAGGCAGTAAGGCAATTCGGTATGAATCCTAAAGCCGTGATCTGTCGAGAGCGGTACTACAGGCACGCCCAGGATCAAACGAATATAAGTCGGCCTTCGGAATCATCGAAAGAGGCATTGAGGAAATCCTTCTGAAAGCTCGAAAGCTTACCGAAGGACACCAAGCTTCTTTATTCCTCGAAGGCCTATTATCCATCCTCTTTCCATCGTCTTGCCGTTCGTCGTCCCCGCTGTCTTCTGTGTGTTCGTCGACATCAACAGTCAACTCGACAACACTCGGTCCTTTGACGTGGTAAATGACACCTCTTTCTTTGGGACATGAGATAAGGTCCCTCAGTTGAGGGTGAACTACGGTAACGGCGGCGGGAACTACAAAACTAGGTTCGAGATCCAACTCCGCTAATTCGGAGCTTTGGATTCGTCTGTCGGCGGTGTGTTGGGATAGAATAGGCGAGTGAAATACGCCGCTTGCAGGAGTAGAGGACGATTCGGTATGGGGAAGTATGAAGGATGCACGTCCCCTCAATCGTCGTTCGGGTGTTCTATAAAAAGAGAAAAAAACGTATCAGAAATGCTTCCCTGTTTCCTTCCTTGGGCTTGCGAGGTAGCATCGAGGAAAACTTGCTAACCGAACCATGATTGCTGTTCGTATTTATTGTTACTATACAGCTCCCGATGCGTGGCAGGCGCAAACCAGCATTGACTCGTTGGCGGGTTCAGCTCGCTGACTCTGGGAGCCGAATCCTTGCTGCTTATGGCTGATTTGGGGCGGGACAGCGATGATCCGGGTGAGCCAGAGAGCGGTGTGCCGCCGTGCAGCTGTCTATAAGGATGCAGGGCCCTCCAGCTCCACGGCTAGAACGAACGAAAGCTGCTGACCTGCCTGCCAGCTGATCCGCCCAGCTATCCGCTGCCCCGCTCGCACACTCGCGCGGATCCAAATCCGCCACCTGGCGCCCGGGGTCTCCACATGGGGCGACGAATTTGAGGAATTGGGTGGCGAATCCACCGATCTTGGGTTCGTCGTGCTTGACCTGGTTGCCTGTCGTAGTAGTAGCTAGGACCGGATGGGATTCTTCGTCAGATTCAGCGTGTATTCCACCCATGGTGCAGACTAGTCTCCTTAGTTATTTCTCAGCGCCGACCGCTACAGCTGAGCGAACTCGCAGAACATGGCCGCCTCTCCCAACAAAGCGCCGATGCAAATCTACCAGTAGGCACATCTCCATATCCCAACTTGATCAATCATCACAAGTTCCCGGCCTTTCTATTATTTCCGAGTTCATTACGCCCGCCATCGAAGAAGAGCTCTTACACTATCTCGACCATCAAACATGGCGCACGGATCTGGCCCGAAGGGTTATACACTTCGGCGGCACATATTGCTTGATGAAGCCTGTCGCGCAACAATCCAGGGATGACATGAGCGAAAGGCCGGAAGTGATCCAAGCGCCGCCCATACCGCCCGACTTTGACCGCCTGATGCGACTTTTTTCCCAGCAAAGGATATACGAAAGCAGTAACCTGCCCGAATTCTGTATTGTCAACGAATACAAGGTGGACCACGGCATCTCGGCGCACATTGAAAACTTTACGTTCGGCGAACCCGTATGCTCTCTTACCCTCCATGACGGCGATTTTATGCGATTCCACGAACTGGAAACTCCGCATGACGGATCGGTGAGAAGCGGCAAGAGTAGACTGGGGAAACGAACGGGAAGAAAGGTGGACGTGTGGTTGCCCCCTCGGAGTCTGGCCGTCTTGCGAGGCGACGCGCGGTTCAAGTGGCAGCATGAGATCGTCCGGAGCAGGACAAGAAGAACGGCTAGTCATCCAGGGGTGGAATGGAGAAGAACGAGTCTCACTTTCCGAGTAAAGCGTCAGTGACTCACAAAACGATAGACAATTATGGACCCAAAATGCATATTTATATTCTGTCTCGCTTGTGGTGTACAACAAGATTCGATGCCTTAACGCTGTCTATGCTATGCAGAATGCTTTATTTTCAGAAAGAATTAGACAGTTTTGCTATTGACCATTCCTTCGTTCATTCTATGACGCTTCCTCCAATTTCTTTTGCATGATGTGAGGGTTGATGAATTCTTGCTGCTTCAACTGAGCAAGCGAAAGATGCTTAGCGCCTCGAATCATTCCGAGGCAGTTCTACGATGGCGCAAACGACATTAGCTCCGTTCTCTCCAAAAGTCAAAGATGCAGCACATACCGATTCTCCACAATTACACTCGAACGGTGCACCCATATCCCACTCCGTCGAAGGGTAGAAAAAAGTCAAGATCTCTCCCTTTGCTACAGGCCTTGACAGAGTGCGAAGATTCCACTCTGCGGGGTATCTCTCCTGCTCAACATCCTCGGCGGACCGGGGCTTTGAAAGATCAAAGGCAACGTTCGGCGAACAGGAGTGGTTGACTGCGCTCAGAACCCGAATACTGCATAAGAATTGAGAATACGGTACAGGACGGACTGAAATCCAGCTTACCGAACAACAAATCACTGTTCAGCTCGAAATGGTCATGTTCACCGCTACCGTGCTGCACGCTGGAGTATGCCTTGGTACCTGTGGTCAAGTTGGTAAGCCGAGTAACGACAGTGTTTGCTGGCAGGTCCTTCACAGTGATGAAAACGACTCTCTTCAGCAAACGGCAGGACGATACACGATCCAAATGACCAACCTGTTCCGCAATCAAGAAGCTGGAATACGTGTCTTGGCCGTCGGCACCTTGACCCTGTTGCAAAATGACCTTGAGCAAACCAGGATGTGTTGGCTGGTATGACGAGGCATTCGCAGGCGTAGGCTTCGTGTAGGGCACATGGACGTTGTCCGGTTGCGAGGTCGAGTTCAAAGCGATGGTCATTTTTGGGCTCTCTGCTGATTTTGCCGGTTGTGAGAAGTTGAGGAGCTCGGAGGGAATGAGGAATCAGGCTTTAAGCATGTCCAACTCTTATACGACCTTGCTTAATCCAGCACCTTCGTGTCATTCCTGGCTAGCTCGCCGTCGGGCTACTGTCGGGCTCAGATGCCCAGCGAGGCCAGTCTGGCCGGTATCATTCGCTCCGCGCTCGTCAGTTCGATCGTTGGTCTTACTAATGCGCGGGGCACGGCCGCTATGACAAGTCGCGTATTCCTTCGCCCGGAAACAGACAACGCCGGATGATACCCGGTGAAATAGGATCCGCATCGCGTTTCAAGCTCGTTTGGAGGCATCCACTAGCTCATTCACTCGCCAATCTACCAGCCAATGTACCGTATGGTAATCGGACCAGAGCTCGTACCAGCGTTCGTGTTCGAGTTATTACACGACTGGGTGTGCAAGAGACATCCTGCATGGATTATTCCTTATCTTTTCCTTATGACAATTCGACAATACTTCGAACACATGCACTGCCACATGGCACCACCCACTAAGCCTGTCATCAATGCTCAGGTCTGACGCTGCTTCCGTCGAGCTCGTTCATGCTTGGCCTCCATCTCGTGCCACTCTCCGATGATACTAGCAATGCTGTTTAAGGATGATAGAAGATTAAGATGGCGTCGATAACACGGAAACTGAGGAGAAACCTACTGAGACGGAGTTTCTGGAGCGGGCTCCTCAATGCTGAAGAAGGCTGATTCCAGGGCCTGATTGGCTGTTAATCGCTTCGCTGGGTCATAGTGCAGTAACCCCTTTGCCATTTCCGTTCCAGCAGTGTTCAGTCGCCTGAAAGATAGGAGCTCAGCGCGATAGAACACAGATATATTACAGTCTGAAAGTATGAGTACTTACTTGGAAAAATACTCATCAAAGCGAGACGGAAGGACTTCTTTCGGCTTGACCAATTCGTACCACGGCATGCTCGCGAGCCCAGGCCATTCCTCCTCCGTTGGTGTCCCCATGATCTCGTAGATCACCTCGAGTTGATGTATCTCATCATTACCTTGAAAGACGGGTTTTCGAACAAAGAGTTCCAGCATAATACATCTACAGATGCAAGATCAGCTTCGCAGATGTGTTGTATATACCCAAACTTGATACCACTCACCCTGCACTCCAGTTATCAATGCAAACGTCGTACATGGTTTCGCCGAGCAGAAGTTCTGGACTTCGATACCAGAGCGTCACCACACGGTTTGTGTAATCATTACGCTTCCGTTTCGTGAAATGCCGCGCCAAACCGAAATCCGCGAGTTTCAGCTCACCCCGACTGTTTATCAAGATGTTGGATCCCTTCATGTCTCGGTGTAAGATCGCCTTGCGATGTAGGTATGCGAGACCTCGAAGCATTTGTTGACAAAGGGATTTCAGATGGGCGACGGATAATGTAATCTGCGGTTGTGACAGTATACCAGAAAGATCGTGATCCATATACTCCATGACCATATGCACGGAACCTTCAAGGCGATGAGATAAAACGTTAATATAAACATTACGTCTCAAGCCAGGATATGACCACTCACCATGGGAAATCATCATCTCATGCAATCTGACGATGTTTTCATGGTCCAGACTTTGCAAAAGCTTGATTTCGCGCATCGCCGTAACAGGGAAACCATCCTTCTCGCCCTCCATCCTGATCCGCTTCAGTGCCACAAGGCCAGTACCGTTGCCGTTTCGAGCCTTGTAAACTTTCCCGTACGTGCCTTCCCCAACCTGGGCGATCTTTTCATACGGTACGGGCGGCTTCTTGTCGACCGCGCGCTTCTTTTCGTCTGGCTTCTTTCTTTCCGACCGACCAGATGGTGCCTGTTCTTGCCTTGGAACTACCTCAACCGCTTTTATGTCTGTTTCAACTTGTCTATTATCGTTTTCGGGGCGTTGTCGCGCCGGTTCGTTTTCCCCGTTACTCTGAACTTCTGGGCGTTGCCGAACTTCCTTCCTCTCTGTTGTCGCATTGCGAAGTGGATGCAGGCGAGTTTCAGCCTTCAAAGATGTGTCATGTGCTCTAGACGAGATAGCACCCTTCTGATGTCCTTCACTACGAGCGGCACCTGACATCGCGTTCGAGATACGCGCTTGCAGTTCCCCCTCTTGTCGCTCAAGCTCAGACACAATCATATGTTGCCCTTGCAGGACACGTAGATTTGTTAGCTGGTCTTCAGATGGTTGCCTCTTTAGAGTCTTCCTCCAAAAAGCTTCGAGATCTGCCTTGAAGTCCGGATCGCCCCTAATGAGAGCGACCAACACCTGCCTAACATCTCCTGCGGTCGATCCCAACATTCCATCATAGATTTCATTTTGCAGTTGGAGCGATGAACGAAGACTTTCAAGCGCGCTTGCATCGCTATTATCTGATGTAGCAGGAGCCCCTCCATATGGGGATGTCATCGCCCGTGGACCTGACGGTACCGAACGAGCAGAAAAGGGTTGTGTGTGCAGAGGTGAATTACGACTTGCATTATTAGACGGTATTTGTATCGGTTTCGGTGGTTTACGAGCGGAAGCGGGAGCGACTGGCACATGCTTTATATCAGTAGATGGCAAGGCGATTCTCACTGGTCCCGATCTGGATTGTAAGAGCCCTCCGATATTTCTATTTTCCGCCATAGACCCATTCGGTGAATCCAGCACCTTCTCTGAACGTGCAGCCGACGGCGGTGCGCGTGTCCCTTCATCGACAAGACGATTCTGTTTTCGAGGTGGACTTCGACTAACGTCTGAGGGACTTGACGACCGAGTGTACTTCCGTTTCGTCCTTTCGCTTCGACGAGAAGTGGAGGATGACGACCGACGACGGCGTCTACTGGAGCGATGAGGTGACGAGCTTGGAGATCTCGAATACTTTCGCCGATACCTTGAACGCGAATAAGAACTCTCGCTGTCCGAGGAGGAAAAGGACCTGGAACGAGGTCTCCGACGTCGGTCGGAGGCCGATGTATCTCGGTCGTCCTGCATCCGGTCGCTCCTCGACGGTAGATTGTCGCCTCGTTGCGAAGGATGTAACCGTTCTCGTCGTATTTCGGGTGATCGAGATCGCGAGTCTCTTGGATGCTTCTTGTATGCAGCAGGTGACGTGGGAAGCCTCTTGCGAGGTACTGAAGGGCCCTCTTGATGTTGGGAACCGTTCCCCACTCCCCGGAAGACGTCGCGTTGGTCAGCAAGCGATTTACGCTGAAAACCTTCCGCATAGCTTTTCCTTGGCTCAGGCTGCCGATCCTTATAATTCCCATGACTGCCATTATGCCATTTTCTGTACCTACTGTCGTTGGCGTTACCTCGACTATCTCCAGTAACATTATCACGACCCGCAACATCGAATCGAGTGTCACGGAAACCTGAACGGCTGCTTTCGTGCGTATGACGCCAGTCTTGATCATGATCCACCTCTCTATGAGAAATCTTACCCGGGGCAGCGGAAGCGACACTTCCCGAGGGACGCTGAACAGTGGATTCCGTGCGTTGATACGGTTCGTACGAAGGCGAGCGGCGTGCCCGTTTACGGGGTGGAGACTCGGCGCCGTTCAAAGGATCTATCGCTTCACCAGCTCGGATGCGGCTGCCAGATCCTCCACCTTGTATACGGTCGTCGCTGGGTCCTTTAGGTCGATCCAATACTAAATCCTCGCTTTATCATCCAGAACCGAGTAAATTTCAGGGTTTGTATGTCGTCAAACGATTTGGCCATATCTGTGATTGCGATATAGAGAAACACATACCTTGTAATTTGCAATTCCTTTGAGGTTCTTTTACCATACTGACCGCCACCACGCTGGAAATCAACAGGCCCAGATTCGCCGTGCCTATTGTCCCCGGATGGCCTGCGTCGATATTCTTCCCTTCCAGCTCCTCCACTAGTGCGGGTATCATGTCTGTCAGACTGAATGGTTCCATAACGTGACCTATGAGCAGTGCTCATGTGATGACCGGTGTTCTGCCTCGCCCGTTGACCCATCGGTATGTATTGTGAGCTTGGAGCAACGTTGTTGCCTCGCCCTGCGGAATAAGTGTAGTCGTCCCGGCCTCGTTCTCTGTGGGAAGTACCACCTGGTTCCGAATTCCATGTTGCCCGTTCTCGTGAATATTGCCCGCGGTCCTGATCCCTACCTTCAGGCATGCGTGTGTCTCTCGAGCGTTGTGGCGCGCCAGAGGGAAACTGTCGATAATTGGACATCATGCACACTGTGTACTGGAGGTTGTCATCGACTTCCTTGATCTCGTTTTCAATCTGTGCTATACTTTGTTCGGAGAGCGATTGGCAGTCGCGACGTTAGCGAGATGGAGCTTCCGCATTGGGCGTCGTGTCAGACTCACCATGCGTTTCACGATAATACACAAAAAAAAAGACGCGATGATAGGTACTGAAATGCCGTGCCGCTGGATGCCGCCGCCCTTGCAAGATTTAGAGAGCAAGGAGCCTTGCGCAAGATGTTTCCAAGTGGGCTATCCTGCTTTTGCTACGAATCTGCCGCTTTCAAGGTATAACGAAACATCACCCTACGTCGTTGAATAATACCTCGCTGTGGACGCCGATCGATTTCACCTTTCACGTGAATTTCTAACCGCGTGCCCAGGACCTCTGCAGTGCTTGACGTTCCACTGTTCAACGTTGTCAGACTTGCAGTTCGCCCCAAGGTCTCTGGCGCCGTATAGCACTTAGAGTTTACGTCGGTGCCTGTCTCCTACCCTGGAGCATCACGTCTTCTTTCGGCAATCTCAGGTGGACCAACTAGGAAAATGGCCATGTTACGAAGCATGCTATACTCGAGATCATTTTCTACCAGCCTACGTGCAATCAACGCAGCTCCGACAAGCTCTGTACCAAAAAGGGTACCCAAGTTGACATTGTACACGGGAGGACCGGAATGTAGTCTTTGCGAGGTGAGTGGCGAGCGTTCCATGGCATGGTTTCATGAAGACTCAATGTGTAAATTCGCATGACGTTCTAGATTATGAAGCAAGATCTTGAGGTGGTCCGCTTCACACATCCGTTCGAGCTCGAGACCTTCAATATTCGGGAGCCGCCCAAGGAAGTACCAGAGGAGACAGCAAAGGAGATAGCAGAGCGATACAAGAATGACATTGTAGGCTATTCATTTATGGTAACAAAACAGGGCACAAAGCCACTAACCTGCCTATCTCTCAGCCGGTACTCCACCTGGATGGGCACTATATACAGAAACACAGACTCAACTCAAATCCGCTGAAAAAGCTGATAGAAAAGTATGATCCGGAAGATCCAGATCCGATATACGCTCATAACAAGTTTAGAGCTTGGAACAGTGTTCCAGGATCGCGGCCTAAAAGGAAGCAGGCTCTTAAGGCACGGGCAAAGTTCGATGAAGCTGTGAAGCGTCTGGACAAAATGGCGGAGGGAACCTCATCATGAACATTGCGACGATGGATCAGGCATCTTCGCTGTATACTTTTTTTTCTCAAGCATGTGTACCCCATGAAATAGCATCTATCGTAGCCTGGTGGCGAAATTCACTGCACAAGTTATAGTTGGGAGAATATTCTGCCCATTGCGTATAGGAGTAAGAGACGGACCGAAGACATAATGAGAGGAAGTCGAGCACTTACTCGTCGATTTCCCAAGCGCCAGTCCAGTACTTGACATCAGCTTTCAGGCCAGCTGATTTGCCTTCCTCCTTTATCCTCAAGTCCAGTTCGAATCCCTTCCTGACGAGACAAAGGTCTTGGCTGTAACACAGGTTCTCCTTGATTCAGTAACGAACACAGTGATCCGAGACTCGGTCCTTGACCTACGCTCGCATTCTCAACAACGGGCAGAAATCGTTGCCGCCGTCACCAATGTAGACAATCTTTTCAAAGTCGTCCATTTTCTTGCCGTTCTTTTGCAGCCAGCTTTCCAATTCATCGCCCTTGCACATGTTTACCAAGCATCCGACCTGGCATGTGTGCTGGTTGGGCGAGTCTGCCGGAATACGACGACCCACTAGCAAGCAGTTCCGGTCCTCCGCGGACCAATGTGCGGGGTTAGTGATAATCGTTTGGAAAAGGGATGTCAAACCGTGCTCCTATCAGATAGGGCTAGGTGAATCAGTCACAGTAATTGTGAAAACATTTACCTAACCCACCTTCAGAATCGTGTCAATGTAAATCTCGTTTGAATTGGAGATACAGAGGAAAGTGGTATCAGGAGACCTGGATTGAAGGGCAGTTACCGCACGTTTCATAGCAGGGTGCTAAGGTTCACAAATGTCATTAGAAGGGTTATCGTCAGACTAGATCATAGAGTGGTATGAAACGTACCAACGGCAGAATCCGGAGAGCGTCAAGGATTTCTTCCTGAGTCTTGCCATCCTTGGCAAGGTCAATCATGCATTCCGCGCTATACGTAGATATCGAGTCAGTCTCGTACACTTTGACTGACTCTGTAAGATCATACTGACACTACATCTGGTGTACACTGACTACCGCCGCTTTTAATCGTTTGCAACTTGCGTCGAAGCTTGGTAGACAAAACCTCGAAGACCCATCGATCGGTGTCCTGGTCGACAAAGGACCAGTCAAAGTCGAAGACGATTAATTGCTTTCCCGGCATCCTGGCTATTAGGCTATATTGTAGAATACGTGGACGGTGAGGTGGGAGCGGCCGACGAAAGTAACGAGCGGGCAGCTATAGAAGGACGAAGACTTTCCTTGAAGCTACCATCCATACCTGTTTTCAACATCGGATACATATTTCGCGTTCGATCACTTTGTTGGTGAGTAGCCCTCTTTTCCCGAAGACCCGACCCGACATAGCTACCGACCTGTTATGACTAACTTGTGTAACCAATCAATCCTTTGTTCTATCCTTAAATATGCATGTCTATAGCGGGTCATGTGGCGTATTGTGGCTCTCGGTACAGTTCATACAACGGATATAGAAACATTGGCTATCTTTCCGTAAATACCCTTCGGAAGATTAGTTCAACGTCTGGTGAGCGAAAATCGTCGCTGCCACCAAAAACACTGCCATCATAGATGATATGGTTAGCATCGCTGTGGCTTCTGACGTTTGTGCACTGCCTTCACTGGTCGCTCCTGTTGCTGAACTGCCCATTTGACCGTTCCCGGTAGACAGAGCTCCAGGATCGACAGTTGCGCTTCCTACGTTCACGACGGTGGTAGCGAATGTAGCCGTAGCTTGCTCTGCACCGACTGCCTCTTGTATAGCACCAGTGGTCAAGAATACCAACGCCATGGATGGTGCGTGTACCGGAATAGAGCACGTCTTGGCGCTCATATCGCATTGGATGGAAATAGTTTCTTGCTCTCGATATAACCGTCCGTCCGATGTGTATGAAGCTCCCAGTGTTTGATTCGCCCAGGTAATATCGTACTTCTCAGCAACGGAAGGTGCTCGCAGATACCTTAGATAGAAAAAGGGAGATGAGTACGTGCCCGCCTTGATGATCCATACTTCCAGCTTACCGAACGGAGACATTTCCGCTTGGCAGATCCGCCCCACCCAGCGAAATGGTTGCAGTGTAATCGCTGGCACCCGACGAGTCGCTGACATAGTTGAACAACGCCAGCCTTGCAGGGGCCCCGTTTTCATAGATGGCATACATTGGAGCGTATATGTTGTCATTCTGGGGACTCAAATCTACGACCTGCGAGGCATTGGATGGGCCCAGGGTCTCTGCAATCACCAGAGTGCTGTAATAGATGGAACCGGTCGTCCATTTCCAAACGGATGTCATGTTCGTAGGGGGAGGAGTAAATGGCTGGCAAAAGCAGGATTTTCATCACTTTGAGGATGGGCTGTCGACCGGTAAAGACGGGAGGGACGTACGTTGTAGTAAACACTTTGTCCACCAATGTGAAGAAGAGCGGCAGTGAAGTTCCGATATGCCATTTGGAGAGCATAATCAGCCATCCTATTGTAACAAGGAACAATCCGTTATGATCAGCACGGTCTCTCACAGCAAACGCGGAGATTCACGAACCAAAGCGATGCAGCAAAACTGTCACTCAACCCAGCGAAACCGCCACAACTGGCGGTGTTGGTCTCAAACATGATCATCTCCTTGCCAGCAGCCAAAGCTGCACGAGTGCCGTTGAAGTACGGCACCGTCAAGTTGGTCACCGATGTGTGGTTGAGCCATTCAGGATAGATATCCTGAGCATTGAGATAATTGCCATTGACGCCACAATTATCCTCGGGATAACTGCAGGATGGCACGTTAGTCCCTATCCTGTTTTCAATATACGACTGACGCTGAC
This sequence comes from Naganishia randhawae, assembly GCA_013461525.1. Classification (NCBI taxonomy): domain Eukaryota; kingdom Fungi; phylum Basidiomycota; class Tremellomycetes; order Filobasidiales; family Filobasidiaceae; genus Naganishia; species Naganishia randhawae. The sequence goes on from JABRPJ010000024.1 coordinate 152,984, forward strand.
TTACTGTTGAACAGCAACATATGCCAAGTTGTCCTTCTCCTGATCCAACCACCCAGTGGCCAAGACGTCATCCAACTCGAACCCCACTTTGTCGCAACAAACCGAGGGGCCGATGAGGAATTGTTTATTCGACAGAGTGGCATCGTCCAAAATTTCATTCCTGATCTCGGAGTATTCCGCAGTAAAGTTCTCGACAGTCCATCCCGCAGCACGTTTGTTATGGTCGACGTAACTGAAAAAGGAAACATGTCAGCTTCTACGCCTCAAGGTGTTTCATTACGTACTACCTACAGATCAGGCTCGTTGCTGAGCTGCAGGCCAAGAAGGCGGGATCCTAACATCTGTTGTGCTGTTTGAGCTACCAGTGGCACGTTCGGACTTTGGGTTTCCACGGCAGATTGATTGAAAGAAAGACCAAAGAACCAATGAGCGTCTACCGCGTCCGATACGTTGGCCATCATGTAGAATATATCCGGAGAGTAGTTGATCGTTGGTGTTATGGTCTATGGGATTTCTAACAGTAAGCTTGCTGACAATGCCATTATCTCGGATCCAAGATGTTGTCACTTACGCCATCCACTTTGACTTTTTCGATGATGGCATGGCCATCGAAGCCTTGAGGATACAATGTTGAAGCCTCCTGGGAATTACCTCCCACTCGCACCAATGGCCCCATTCCAGCACGATTTCGTATGTTTGCAAGGTAATTTAAGAAAGGGATCTTCAAGTTGACGGGATTTTTTCCCACTGTAAGGATAAATCGACCATCAGATCGCAACATGAGAGGCCCCGATTAAGAGAGACGCACTGATCTGATCCGCTACCGATAGCTCAATACTAAATCCCAAAAAGTTCCCTCTCTGCTTGACGCCCAGCTCATACCCCTGGCTTACTAGGGCATCCTCGGTGTTTGGCACGGACCAAGAAATCTGTGTAACCGCCGGGGAGGGAGGAGCGGGGGCTGTGAGCACCGTATCGTCGAAATTCGGCTACATTATTAAGAAGCACTTCAGGGTGAGTTTACATAGTCCTACTTCTCGCTTCTGAAGACACATACCAAGCCAGTGACCTGCGTAGCATCGTAGGCTCCTGTAGCTGTGGCTTCAGCATTGTAGACCGTCACGGCTGCTGAAACAGCTGAGCTACCGAGGAGCGACAGACAGAGGGTGGGGGCAAGTGCGAAATTGCGCATGGCGGTATGTGACCGAGCAAAGGATGCCGTCCTGCGTGGAGATCTGGCGCAAGGCTCTGGAATGAGCGAAGCGTGGCGGTTCTAGGGATTTGCCGGTCGTCGCCCTCGATGCATCAACTGCAGGACAAGGGATGTAACCTTGGTCCGCCTTGAACAACGCCTACAGCCAACGTCGAACTCGTCGATCTTCCTCGCTCATGGTTACGAACGCCGAGCGGCAGGTAAACAAAAGAAAAAGTAAGGCAACTACTGCCGCCGATCGGCAAGTGGTGACTAACGCAAGGCAAAAGTGAAAGGGCATTTCATCACTGCAAGATCCCAAAGCTGGCTAATTTTTCCCTGATACAACGGCATTCTTCCTGAGTTCCTGTCACCTGTCATCGTGAAATCTTGCAGGTATTTGTGAATCTTTGATTGCAAGGCAAGGCAATTTGGCACCAGTACCTCAGAACTGCGGAATTGTGCACCTGGTTGAACGCTTGAAGCCGTATGCTAAAAGAGGCTCAGGGTAGCGGACGCGCCCGTTCATTTCAAACGTTGTCCCGCGCAATTACCATGACACGACATCTATACTCGCGATACATGTAAAGTACAACAGTAACTCTAATGCGCCAACGACTACTCGACGTCCATCGTCTCGTCCTTTTCCGCTGGAATTGTCGGTGGTGGCGCTGTGAAGTACTCGCTCTGCTTGGGGAACTGTCGTTTGTATAGAGACATGCAGACGGTGTCCATCTGTTGAATGGGCCCGTCAAAGTGTGCCTTGAAGTATCCGTGCGTTCCGAGAGGTTCCTTGATGTGACCTGTGCGCCCGTATTTCGTATAGAGCTCGATAGGCGCAAAGTATTCGATATCGTCTGATTGTTGAAAGTGAAAGAGCGGTTAGGAAACCCGCCCCGGACCCGTCAAACAACCGTGTACTCACCTCGGTTGAAGAACATGTATCGCACGGTAGCAGTTTTCACGTGTACTTTGAATGGATGACCAGTCAGGACGATTCGTTTGGCAACGATTCGCTCGTGATCGGGGTTCATGAAGGATCCCATGGCAACCAAATGAGGCACTGTGATAGACGGGGTAAGTGTTAGCAAGCTGTATACAGCTGGAGAGCAAGGTGACTTGCCTTCTGGGTTTTCCGATTCTTTTAGTAACAAACAGCTCTGTTTACCCAAGATGGCCGGCCCGTATGTGGTCGCCACCAAGGCTTCGCCATGGCGCAGATACTTTTCTGACTTGTGGACATTGTTGACGCCCTTGCCCCCGCCCCGGGTATGCTGAGAATAAATCGGTCGGATGGTATACCTCCTCGGTCCCACACACAGAATCAACGGATCCTTGGCTCGCACGGGCTCCTCGTACTCGGTATTGCGTTGTACGACGAAATGAAGGACGGTTTGCTTGTGTTCATGCTGCATCAACCCATGAACGATAATCGGCTGTCCCGCACGTTGATCCACCAGAGACTTCTCCACACCTCGGATACTGAGCACGACTCGTACGCCCTCAGGAACACCATCAAGCTTGGCATTACCAACTGCAACACGTCTGCTGCGCTCGTAATCGTCGAATCTAAAGATTTGCCCGTACTCGACGGGTAAATTCTCATATGGATCCCAAGGGGAGGTACGGAACGATTTCAAACCACGGTATCGTGCGAATCGTTCTCGTGCGGGGATATTTCGCGGGGTATCGACTTCGTCAGGGAACGCCAGGTCGGTATCATGGTCCTTTGCGCGGGATTTTTCGGCTTCGTATTCGGCAAGTCTATACAAGAAAAAGGCTTAGAGTTGGCAGTAAGACTCGCAGCGAGAGAACTTACTGTCGCTCCTCTTCATCATCGTCGAGCTCATCATCATACCCATCTTCTGTCGGAACGTGCCTCTCGTCGAGTTCTATTTCCTCGGTCTCCTCGTCGTGTTTTGCCCTACCGAATCCCTTGCCGATCCCGCCAAACGGCACATCACCGCCGCCGACCTCAAGGTCCTCCATATCATCCTCGTCCTCGTCAGACAAATCGTGGTCCTCATCGTCATCCTCCTCATCGTCCACGATCCATGCCGCTTGGTATGCGCTGGTACCTTTCGGAACGCGTTTGACCTTTTTCTGGATCCCGTCTTGATCAAGGTCATCCATGTACTCGTCCCCGCGTGCCAGTTCCTCGGCAGTGAAACCGGTCTGCTCGTTACCCATCAGCATATCGTCCGATTCGTTGAACGCGACCAACGTATCGGCTTCTTCTGTCGGCAGGGAAAGGTCCTGCCCTGGTGTCGTAGGAACGACCTCTTCTCTCACATCGCCCAACATGGCAACATCTGAAGCGTTGGTCGTGGTGGTGGTCGAAGATCTTCCAGCACTGCGCATTTGCCTGGCAAGAGGGGCATACGCGATCCGATCGAGCGCATAGTCCCCCCAACCAGGAATATGTACTAAACGATCCGCGCTGAGTCGTCCACCCCGAATGGTACCCGTCACATGCAAAGTACCCTTGTCGCCATCCGCCTCGTTCTCTGACGGCTGCCAGAAAACACCGGCTGTCTGTTCCCCCGCGCGCATATCCCCTTCCTCGGCAACGAGCCACGCTCTGCCATCCCTTCCACGTCCCTTGTCCCCACCGACGGCATTACCGCCACCAAGCGCACGCTTGGCGCCCTGGCTGGCGAGTGGAACACCTTCACACAACGCTCGAGCGAGATTTGCGCCGTCCGAATTGGCAGCGGAGCGCTCTGCGGACGAAGGCGAGACGTGGATCTTGTTGAGTGACGGGAAAAAGTAGGTCGCGAACGAATGGAGAGATTTGAGTACCATTGGACGTTCTTGCGGTGTCATTGGAGCATTTGGGGGCGACTGTGTGTGGAGGGGTTAGTATCGTGAAATTAGGTTGCAAGTGCTTCACGCTGCGAACGTACCTGGACACACGCAACGACTTGCGCGCCGCCGCCATGACCGCCAATTACGCTTTGCAAGCACCGCAGGATGGCCTCGCCCTCAGCATCAACTTCGTATTCGGACGAGAGGAGAAGCACAACGTAGTCCGACGCGAGGGCGGCGTCAAGTGTCGGATAGAGCGAGACCGGTGGAAGGTGGATTAGCTGAAGAGAGGTCTTGAATCGCGGGGCGCTTTTGGGATTGAGTCGATGAAGGTTAGCGGGTTGTAAGAAACTGACAACGCAGCGCCTCGGGTGACAAAGACAAGGAGTCTCGGGCGGCCCGGTCCGCGCTCGAAAGGCAAAGAATCGGTCGTCTTTCCCTCCGGTAAGTGATGTCGCGCTTGCTCTCGTTGCAGGCGACTACCTCTAGGCCGTCCAAAGACGGCCTCGGAAGAGCGGAGTCGGGCTTGGTGCCTGGGCGATGAATTCGCTTCACTCGGGCGCTCCTCCCTTCTCCTCTCCCACATTCCTCTCTCGCCTTTGGCGATCGTGCGTCAGACGGCGTACTCACTCTATAACCCACTCCCCCACCTCCCTCAGCTTCCCCTCCACCTCGTCCCTCTTCCCGCTCTCCAACCCCAAATTATCCAAGAATCCCTTGGAAAACTCCCTCGCGCTACTCTCCCTGTGTAGAGGCACCACACTCACCACGCGCGGGACACATCCCCCGCCCGCGGTGGTCTGAAAAACCTTTACATCCCTGCCCCATTCTTTCCTCTGCCTCGTTCGCTTCTGTGCCCGCTGGTTCGCCCGTGCGCGTTTCGTGGCCGAGGCGGCGACGCGGGATGCTGATGCCTGGGAGGCGAAGGCGTGGGAAGCTGAGGTGGACGAAGGAGCGGCAAGACGGCCCTTGGAGGCGGCTTTCAGGGATGATTTTGAGCTGTGGCGGGATTTGAAGGATTTGTTTTGCTGCGAAGGACCAGGGATCAGCATATGCGGCGGCGGGATAGGAGGCAGGGCGTACCTGCTTGAGCGTTGCTCTGTGGTGGTGTCCCGCCATGGTGTGCGTGGTGCGCCGTGGCTGGACTGGATGTACGTTGCTTGTTGCCCAAACGCATCTTGTACGCTCCTCTGAAAATAATTATCTACGGGGCGATCGGCGGAAGCAAAATCCCACACGTTCACCTACTCATCACCGTCGCCCGCTTCTCCTCGACGACTACCGCCCCGCCCTCCGCCCCACAGCCATGGCCCGCGCGCTCACCGACCCCGCACACCTCCAGGCACACCAGTCTGCCCTCGCAGACCGCTCCAACGAGCTCTCCATCGCCCTCAATGCCCGTCTCACCGACCGGGACACCGTCGACCGCGCCGTCCAGCGGCTGCGTGCGCTTCTGCCGCAGGTGAGCGCCGTCAGGGGCACTATGGATGGACGGGAGATGAAGCAGCGGGACATGCTTGGGCTTGAAGGTACGCAGCGGGAGCAGGTGCAGGAAATAGAGACAACGGGAGAGCGAGTGGGAGGATTGGTGGAGAGGGTTGCCAAGGTGTATGAGACGAGTGAGAGGATTGGCGGCAAGGTAGCTAGGCTCGATGGGAGGATGGGGAGAGTGCGGGAGGCAGTAGGGAGGGTGGGAGAGGTAATGGAGCTCAAGGTGAGTCTGCTGATCGAGTCCGAGACGGGTCGCAATATCCCCAAGGAGCGAGACCCCCGACTCTGCAACTCGGACGACAAAGCATGCCACCACGGCTTGATCTAGTGTTGTCCGCAGGTGCGGGGAGGCACAGACCACCGCTACTACGTGCAGGCGGCTTGGAGAGCCCCAAAGCGGCTGTCATACGACGTCTTAGCCGAGTCCCCTGCTCCTCCCTTTGTTCTTTCGAGTCCCTATGCACGCCCGTTCACCTCCTCGCTCCTCCAGAACGCCTTACAAACGATGCGAGACTCGATTCCGAAAGAAGACTGGGAAGCTGCGACGCGTGCGTGCAAGCGCGCGATGGATATCCCGAGCTCCGTGACGGATGGGGCCTTTGCCGCTCGAATCATCGTAAGTCCCCTTCTGCCTTCTCGTCCTTCCCGCCTTTCCAAATGTTCATGTCAACCGTATCGCACAAAGCCAACGCCGACGGATCCTTCCCCCCCGCCCGCCCAACTCGCCGCCCTGCGAGACTCCCTTTTGTCTACTTTTTCCTCTGAATTCCGTCGCGCAGCGGATGCGCGGGACGAGCAAGGTACCTCGAGTTTCTTCCGCCTGTTCCCCATGATTGGCGCGGAAGAGCAAGGGCTGGGAGTGTATGCTGATTTTGTGGTGACGCTCGTCAAGACAAAAGGCGCTTTCACGGGTACCGCGCCGGATTCGAGAGGTACGTGGCTTTCCGCCCATCGTCATCATTCTAGAGTGAAAGACTTGCGATGCTTGGCTAATTTCATTACTTTGGTCGTGTACACGCAGCCTCTTCCCCGTTGTTCTATATCACCAATCTGACGACCCTCCTCGAGTCGATCGCGCTCATCATCGACCAGCATCAGCCTGTGGTGGAAAAGTACTACGGCGAGGGTAAGATGCGCGTCGTTGTTGGGCGGTTGCAGGCGGAGGGGGATAAGGGCGTCAAGAGTCTGGTCGAAGGATGGGAAGAGGAACGAAGGGTCGGTCGATTGGTCAGTCCCACATGCCTGTTCCTTTGTACGCCCAGCAAATTTTCCTGATACTTCTTCTTGCCCACCCCCTCGCAGATCTCAGAGACAAAGCAGTCCCAGTTCAGCTACCTCTCCAATCCCATCCACTACCTCTCCACTCAAGCCGCCGCCCATGGCAACCCTTCCCCAAACCTCGGCTCAAGTACGTCCGCCACAGGAGGCGGTGGAGTCACGACCTCGCTCGCTGCCCTCTCCTCTTCCGCGCAACAGAACCTGGCTCACCATCTGCCCAGCGCCGCGTCGTCTTTACTCGCCACATACGCCGGTACATCCCAGAAACGAACAGCGCTACAAGAAGAAGAGTCCGCTGCATCCCTAGCCGGACCTGCTGCTGGTGCACTTGCTGCTACGCTTGAGCAGGGGCCTGATCCGAGAGACGTCGAGAGAATCTTGGGGGAATGTACGGCTCTGAGTAGTCGGTGGGCATTGTATCGCCGCTTCGTATGGGATCGATTACAGGTACACGCGTTTCCTTCTTCCTTTTCTCCTCTTCCGGTCTCGCGAGCTGATGTATCCTCGTGCTCGTGTATGCTTCGCGCAGCCAGAAGATGAGCAGCGCGCTTCTTCCGAGCAAGGTAGTGGCGTCCAGTCTCCACGCCCACAACTGCCACAACAAGGCGCATCATCGGGGAATGCACCGCATAGGGACGAAAGAATGGGGGGGCTCGGGCAGACGTTGAGCGTGTTGGATGACTCGGATAGTAGACGGACAATTGAGAATATGTTGAAAATGTATTATGAGCCACTGGAGGCTTGGTACCTCCGTTCCAGTATAGAAAAGGTACGTTACGGTTACGTGCCAGCTCGTCTTTAGAGGTCGTACTCATGTCTGCTCTCCCCGTACGTGTATGCAGGCGCATAAAATGGATACACCTGACCTCTCTTCGAACCCGCAAATCTCATCCACAGTCGACGATACCTTCTACCTACTCAAGCTCGTCCTTAATCGACTAATTTCCACGGGCAATCTCGTCACGTTCACCTCCATGCGCGAGAAGATATCGACCATTATCGAACGGGATTATCTTGGAGTGTTGCAGAAGAAAATGGACGCCGTCTATTCCGGTGCAGCGAGTGTGGGCCTTGGGTTTGGTGCGGGCGTAGGAAGTTCCCTGGCGGGTTTGACGGGGCAAGGTAAAGAAAACGAGAGGGAACGTAGGGAGCGGGATCTGCGGACGAGTTACAGTGTACGTTGGGGAACCTTTATCCTCGAGTATAATTATATCTCACGATTTACCCATCCATCCTCCATCCATTCATCATCCATCCCATCATAGGTGCTTCTGAACGACCTCGATGTGTCTGCTCAATACACGGACCGTCTTATTGACGACCTTGTCAATTCAGAGTCGGCTAGCCAGACATTCCTAGAGACCGAATTGAGCGAGGTCGAGGAGCAATTGCGTGATCTCGGAGATTTGGCTGGCAGAATGCGAGCTGCAGCAAAGGTGCGTTTGACTCTGCTATCCGGGCACATTCCGCTTCAAAGCCGGATTCTCACATTTTTCTCTCCGTAGAACGGCTTGGACCAGCTGTTCAATCAACTCACCCGCCCTGCACTTCGTTCGCTGTTGGAGGATGTCTACAAGGGCATCTCCTACGTGCTCGACGATGACGGGTATGCGGAAGCTGAAGAACAGGACCTTGTTCGAAAGCGCTTTGCCACAAATTGGGCACCGTTGGTAGACGGATACAAGGTGAGACACGCCGACACGGCGCCACAGCGCGGAATTCAGGTCATCTTACTAACCCGCTTGTTGGACGGCTCGAAAAACAGGATACCCTGACCGACGCGAACTATCAAATGTTTTTCAATATGACGGTAGAGGTGCTCGTTCGACCTTGGGAAAGAATGGTTCAAGGAATGCGTTTCACAGAGGCAAGTTTTGCTTGCTTCATGGCGGTGCCGTGTGACGTTTCCCGTGCAAATTGTTAATCGCCATTCTTACTATTGCAGCTCGGCGCGATTCGATTCGACAAGGATGTACGGGCTGTCGTCAATTATCTTTCTGGCCAGACGAATTTCGGAGGCGCTCGCGATAAGTTTATTAGGCTACAGCAGATCGCAACGATATTGAACCTAGACTCAGTAAGCCGCTTCTACCAAGGTTTGCGAGTACCTGTACTTAGATATCTTATCTATAGGACGAGGATTCAGAAGACTTTTACAGCAGTTCGGGAATTGCTTGGCGGCTCTCAAAGCCAGAGTATGACAGTATCGTGGCATTACGTATGTAGGTGGGGACAGCAAAGCAGTTGTATATATTTCATCATCAAGGTCAAGTCATGCTCTTTCGTCTTTATAAGCTGGTCATTGTTTGCTTAATAGGGTAAGAGCCTCTTTCTATCTTCAAACATTGCGTAGGCTTCGTCTGTCGCCATCGGGTCTCCTCCGTCGTCTTGTCCCAAGGTATCCAACCCAGGCTGATCTTGCCAGTAATTTTCGAATGATTTGCGAATTCGGATGCCCTTTTCCAGCATGAGATCCGCCCAGTCTCGGAGCTCTTTGTCGGTGAAGTACGATCGCATTTTCGGTGAAAATGGCATCATGTAAAGAGCTACAAAACGAGGAATGATGATCAATGATGTTCTGCCGTAAGCGAAGAAAGGATCCTTCTCCTACTTTTACAGCCGCCTAAGTGGCTAATGGCTCTATAGCAAAGCTGCTTGCCCTGTTCACCTCTACCCTGGGCGAACATGAATTCGATATATGACATCCAGAGGGGAATAGAATGTTTACCGCTAATTGTTTTCGAAGAAGACACTGTCAGCTTCCGCAGCTAAGAGCGTGAAAAGCGCAACTCAGACGTACGTTTTAGTGCCGATAGCCTTTTCATACATTGCTCGAACTCGTGCCGCACCCGTTCCACCATCTGCCCAGAAAGATCTTCTGGCGGCTGCCGCCTCGGCCCAGACAGCCCACAGATAGCTACCAGCACTTTCGTCCTTGTCGAGCAGGACTGTCTCGTACAAAAGTCGCTGGAGTCTTCCATAGACTCTCGCGCCATTCTCGTTTGCAAAATACAGCGTCAAGAAAATGGTGTTGCTAGGAAACAGGGAGATTGCGTATTCGAGGAAGCTCCGCTGCACATCTGCCTTGACGACGTGGTCCTGAGCATGACGATACATGATTTTGGCTCCCAGCTGTAAAACCTCTTCTTGCTCGGCAGAACCAGCTGGCAACGATGCAGCATGCACTTGTACCGCTTGGAACGCTTTGTCGAATTCCATAGAGACGTATAGAAATAGATAATGCAGCACAACATTGGCGCGATTGGTGTTATCAGGCGACTGCCAGTAATGCTAAAAAGGAGAAAGAGTGCCACTTGAGGTCTCTAGGTACGAAGCGGAGAATAACGTGAGGCTCACCTGCTTTGCTTTGAGATACATGGCAGAAGACGGTTTACCTTGAACGCCAGGAGAACAGTATTAATACTTAAGGAGCCAGAGCTGAACACAAGGCTTACCTTCAGATATCTGATAATTCGTAGACACTACCGCAATCAGGATATTCAACAATTGTTCACGTTGACCGACGAGCCATTCCAACTCTGCCCATTCGGAAAGTGCATGTTCGATATCCAAGTGCGATTGGATAAGAGGATCATAGGTGGAGCAGCACAAGCGGTAGACTTGTCGAGCTTCCTCTACTTTACGTTGGCTTCGTAACAGTCGGGCATATGTACACCACAATATGATGTTACTGCGATCTTGGGAGAGCAACTGCTTGCACAACTTCGGTGTACTGTGTGCACAGAAGAACGATTAGTAACACAGTAATACAGCCAGCAGCTCAAGCTCACCTCTTCTTGTTACAAGAAGCCTCGAATGATATCCTCAACCACTGAAATGACCGATCCTTTACATTATTGCTCAAGCCCTGGAAAATGTTCCTACATGCTTTCAAGAATTAGTACAGTACAAAGGCAAGCGAAACTAAAGGTAAACTTACTGCAACAGTGTTGTGTCGACTGAATCCCGGGTCCCTGGTTGATTCACGCTAAACCAAGCGAGGATGTCTTCAAACGCCGTGTCAGGCGTCAAAAGCCAAAACTTTACGGGACAAGAAATGATATCGACAGCAGGTGAGGCAGCGCTCTCCTGCGCCTCGATCCAGTCTGGCGCTCGACGTGAAGCAGGTTTAGCGGGCCATAACGACATTCTCGCTATCGGATTCGCTGCAAGTGCCCATTGAAGATGAGGGTCTTTTGAGAAATTAGTATTTGTGCCGAGATCAGGAACTCCGAATGGCAGACCGAGGTAGTTGAACACAGCGTAGATCAATTGTAGCTTGACTTCAGCATTGTGTATCACGAAAAGGAATGGTCGAATGTCGTCGAAGAGTACGACACTGTACGGATCGTCCTCCTCGTCTTCCGCTGCCAAAACCACGGAAGCTTTGCTAGGGCGAATTTGGCGATCCGCGGCGGTCTCGTCGTGATACCACCGGATGAAAGGATCAGCATGAGCCGAGCTTTCAACGTTGATCGGAGCATCCGCTGGTATTGCGGTATCTGGTAAACTCTCCCTCTGCCAGCGACTCCACCCTTGAGCTCCATTCTCGCCGATTCGTGGCACTTCGGATTCCCAAAAATCCTCGAGCGATTCCAATAGGCGTTGCTGCCATTCCTGCTCAAGAGAATCCGTGAATTTTGCTCGCAAGTCGGGAGGCTTATGAAATGTTCTACGTCCAGTGAGATCAATGAAAGTGTTCTTTTCCATCTTGTTTGCACAACTCACAGTTCCAACATCGCCTGGCATATTGCGGTACCTCTTTCGTGAAAGCCTAGGTCAAAGCAGTACCACCGCATCAGCTCAGAGTTTCAATTCGTCACGAGAAACTACGTACCGGCATGCCGAAGAAGTAAAACGCATCTTAAAAGGAGATACACCATATTTTCTTCAGCCGTAGTGCGTTCTACCACCGCCAAATGAAGCATTAGACCATACTGAACGCGGGATAACCTCTCTTTGACAACTCACTCTCAGACGAAGAATAAACAGTGCTCCGCATCATGTCTATACACTGAGCATAGATTTCGACGACATCGTCGATACCTCCAGAACCCTTCCTGCCAACCGCGCGGGAACCCAGTCCCCTACCTTCTCTCCACGAGATATAACCAAGCCATAAATCCATCAACTCGGTTTCATTGACCTTTTCTGTGCTGGATGAGAACATTCGCAATGTATCTTGCCATCTCTCTGTGACCTGACTAGGCGACCATACTTGTTGCGCGACAGCGAAGAAGGCTGTTTGAAGCTTGGGCGAATAGGCGTTTCGCGGGGAAACCTTGATTGCTCGTTCCAAAGTGGCGAGCGCTACTTCGTAGGCTCCTAGTTTGCCCTTGATCCTGGTATTATTACCGGCGTTGATAGCTTCGTCCATCAAGCCAAGAGCTCCTTTCACTCTTCCAGGAAGAAAGTCCTCGACCTGCATGGAAGAAAACGCGATCCACTTGTCAATGTCTTGCGGATGGTCCTTAAGATAATTCTCAAAGTCAAGAACCCTGCGGCGTCTCGTTTGTTCAGGCGTTTCCTGCTCGTCCAAGTCTTCTGAGTCATCCGTGTCTTCCGTCGACCAAGTCTCTTCTGCATCTGTCTCGCGAGCCTTGTCGCCTTTATTATCATTGAATCCAGAAATCGATCGATAGTCCTGCTCTACTTTTCGTTTTGATGCCGTTGTTGACCCCTTTCTCAACGGCACATAGTCACGTTGATCAGTAATCATGCCGACTTCGTGTTTCTTATCACCACCGGTGATCCTGTAGGTTTGCTCTGGTATCGTTTCCAGCAACGTCGGCTCGTTGTCGCCCTAGTGTTTAAATCTGATATTACGCGACGTCTGACAACGCTGGCGTTGACATACTTACAGTGTGAGCAGCCCAGTTTGCAATGATGATCCCTTTAAGATCTTGTTTGCCCTTTCCAGCTCGTTGAATTTTGTACTGGTCAGGCAATCCCACAACCCTGCCAGCTAGACCTTAGTGTCAGATACTATCCAGATAACGTCGTCATGTGAGGCGTGTACGTACAACCTCTGGGAATATATCTGGGTATCTTACTAGCCTCTATACCACCGTACCGCAGATTCCCTTGATCGCCTGACCGATCAATATAGAAGATATTGTTCACCATGTCGTCGTCCCGCCGCTTTTCCAGAGAACCTTTTGAGCTCGCGGATAGTTTCGAGGAACAGACAGCTCGTACCTTTACGACTGGTTCTAGGGACACGTCTCCGAGTTTCCCTTTGGTCTTTTCGAAGCCTTCCGTACTGGTTTTGCGATGCTTGTGCCTTCGTTCCTCCTCATTCTTCTCTATCTCGTACGATCGGTGCCTATCCCTCTTTCTTGGCTCCTCCTCGCCCCGATTTTCATGTTCCTTGTGACGTTTTTCTGACAGACGCCTTTGCTCATTCGCATGACGATCTGACTTGCGTAGCTTTCTCTCAGAGGCGTCTGTAGACAGGTACCTGGCCTTAACAGAGTTTCCGCCTTCTCTCCGGCGGTCCTTACCAGTGCCATCCTTGTTAGATGAAGCGCGATCAGGAAACGAGGAGAACACGGGTGGAATAGCAGAACTGCTGGCAGATGTTGAAGCTTGAAGGCCACCTTGTTCCCATGTCGAGTCTAGCTTTGCATCTGGTTTTGGGCGCTCTGGAAAGCTGCCGAAAGTCGGGGTGGCGGGCATGCTGCTGAACGGTGCAGATTTACGTAGCATGGTCCAGCGGAACCTGTGGGTGGATGTATCCAATGGAACAGGGTTTTGTGCAAGATCAACAAGCTTCGATCGCCAACATGGTTTGATTCGTCATGCAGCTTGTAGACAACAGCTTAAAGACAACTTGTTTTCTTTCTTATTCTCTCTTCCACTTCGTCCTTCGCCCCACTCCAGGTCAGATACCCATCTTTATACTCAACAGTAGTGTGAGGAACACCGACTCGGGTCATCACAACACCCGCTAGGCATCTCTAGCGACGCAACCTCGCTCCCTAGAATCCTCCTCGCAGCAGGACATGGGCATTTCGACGTGAGTACGTTAACTGTGGTTCTCAAATTGCTCGCAGCTTATAACACAACCCAGCATATTGCACTGGCACAATGCGCCTGTCATCAATCCGAATGGCTTGCAGCTCATACAACAGCGTATAACAGATCAGTATGGTTATCATGTAGGGAAATAAACGAACGGTCGCTAGTCATCACGACATGTAAGCTGACCATGTTCCGATGCCATGGCAGCAACTGCAATCTGCCTGGACAATACAGCTACGCACGCACCGGCCTGGGTCGACCACGCATTCACCTGAGGGTCAGCTGAAGCAGCCTGAGATCCTTACTACAGTAACGTTTCCGAAAACGTCCTCGCCGTTCATGCAAGATGTGGTATATTCGTTCACTACGTATTCACCAGGGAAAGGACAAGGTATCGACCAGCTTGCTTCGGATATACCCCTTATCCAGTCCAGATACTGGAAACTCGAGCGTGATGCTTCCTATCAGACCTTTCTAGACCGAATGAAAGGCAGCAACAGTCCGTTCCTGCTCCCACCTCACGTAATAAAAGAAGGCGAATTCCGTAATGTGGCCAACATGACAGCCTCTACAGTTCAGCGGCAATCTAAACAGGCTCATCATTTACAGCAACACGCGCAGCAGCAAACAGTCTTGACACCTGGACATGCGCTGCTCATCGAGGGTGTTCAGATCGAGCTCAATCTGAATCCGGGAAGTGGTTCGGGCGGGGTCAGTGGAGAGGCCGAGTGGATTATCAGGATGGGATGGATTGGGGGTGCCCCGAACCCACTGGCCGTGGGCAACCAGCCAACACTGACGAAGGGAATCATCGTCGAGGTAAGCCGAGGTCCATCAGTCGTGAGGCTCGGGGTGCTCAACTATCTTCTATTCCTTTCTTGCATGGTCAGGTCGAATACGTACCTCTGAAGAGTATGCCTCGTGAACCCAACCCTCAGAACGCTCTGGATATCCCCGTCCTCCTTTCTACGTTTCTGTCCTCGCTTCTACCGCTACAAACTGTCACACCGGCCCCGCAAGTGACCATTCTTACCGCCCCTTCGCAAGAATGGGCAGCTATCGGCGTGGACGATGCTACCTCACAGTGTGTCACCTCGCGGAGCTCGCAATCGGGGATAGGAAATGCACATAATCCAGCAACGGCCGAAGGTGAGCCTGGGATGAGGTGGGAGCAGGACGAACGCGTACGGCGCGTAGCGTGGATGCTGGTAAAACATTTGAAGAGTGCCGGGTTGATTGCCTAGCGATTCCTATCCAGCGCTGTACTATCTGCCTATCAGGCTCGCATGCCTTGCGATGGGTTGTATTGTGATCCCTGTCGCCATGCCTCGACCAGTGAGGCAATCTGTTTGTATTGATGAGGAAGCTGATGACGCGAGCCGACGTCGCGGAAGCTAACTCAGGCCCGTCCGACAGCTTCATACCATACATGCCGCAGGCTATGTATATCCATGATCGTCTATCCCCTAGCTCCCCTTCGTCCAGTTCAGATCCCCGAATCTTTGCAGCAGCAACTCATCATGGTTCTCGTTCTTATTATTGGCGACCTGCACATTCCGATGCGCTGCCACGATCTCCCAGCCAAATTCAAGAAGCTACTGGTTCGTACTGATTCCCGGCGCGAAGAGGACCTCATCCGCAGCCACGGCTCATATACGCTCCACACCTTTGCTTTCATTCAATAGGTCCCAGGAAAAATAGGGCAGATCTTGTGTACGGGGAACATTTGCGACAGAGAGACTTTTGATTACCTGCGCACGATCGCACCTGATGTCATGGGAGTTAGGGGAGAGTTCGACGAAGTGAGTCCACGTCTAGTCCTGCGCGGTCTGCAATGTGACTCGAGTTAAAGGTAACTGATCCGTATATGCATCTTCCTTACGATAGAACGCTCATCTTCCACTATCGTTGACGATAAATCAAGGCTCGTTGCGGTTTGGTGTCATTCATGGCCAGCAATGCGTCCCTCCGGGCGACGTAGACTCGCTAGCAGCATTAGCACGGCAGATGAACGTGGATGTTCTGATCTCGGGAGGCACTCATCGGTGCGTAGGGCGGCTCAGAGGCAAACAAGGTTGCGAATTGACGAAAGAGCTTACTCAATTCTCCCTTCCGTCCGCTGCGACAGCTTCGAAGCGTTCGAGTATGAGGGCAAGTTCTTCGTCAACCCTGGGTCTGCAACGGGCGCGTGGTCGGGTCTTTGGAGCGGGCAAGTGTCATCATGATGACTATTTCCGGGTCACCTGATTTGTTCGTTAAGCGGTCTGGTTTGCATTGTTAGAGAGGCTACCCCATCATTCGCTTTGATGGACGTTCAAGGCGCTGTGCTTGTTACCTATGTTTATCAGTTGGTCGACGGGGAAGTGAGTGTTATTGACCGCAGATACCATGAGTATATACCCACTGACAATACTCGTATCACCGTCCTCCTCACCCTGCTGTGCGATACAGGTCAAGGTCGATAAAGTAGAGTACCGTAAACCCGAAGCTCAACCTGCGAGGGATACCGGAGGAGCCGCAGCGAACTTGGGTGCTTCTGTGAATGCCATGTCTATAGGAGGTACCACTCCCGGAAGAATTCAGCAAAGTCCGAGAATCGGGGCCGGGTGGTAGATTCGCACTCGATCATCGCTGCTGAACCCCTCGCCGTTTATTTGTATCCATGAAACGTTGTACCATTCCTTTAATGGATACATATATACTGTGCTTTCATCGCTTTATATCTCAGCGTATGATTCGTCTTTCACTACAACCAAACGGTACTACTAAATTATATTGTCATCTATCGACTACGGTTCAGCTCCAGGGGCACCGTATCCTCCACCTTCATAAGCTTCGGCATTTTCTATCGGGTTCTCCAGTCTCGCTTGTGTCAACAGCGCTGACAGTGGGTGATTGGCATCAATAGCTCGCTATATTCACAACATCAAATGGTCAGAATGGCTCTACGGGCGAAAAGATGCGAAACGAAATATAGACTTGCCCGTAAACACTCGCGATAGTCGGTCCACAAGGCACCGCAGTTGCGATCATACTCCTCCTTTTTGGCTCTTGCCCATTCCGCCCGTTGTTCCTTGGGTGAACTAGTAGTTAATGGAATCGTGACTACTGGCTTTTGGTTCACAGCGGCTGAACTCTTTGATTCGCTGGGAATCGCCGGGTCGTGAACGCTAGAGTCGGCTTCTACTTCTTGTGCAAGATTCTGATCCGGGGCATCACTGCGAGCTGCCTGGTTTGTCTGCTCCGTTGAAGAATCCTTCGCGGCGTGGAGAGTGGAGCTTTTGGAACCGCCGTGCCGAGCCGAGTACGGCCATAGATCTGGATGTTTGTCGTCATTCCGCAGCGACCATGATGGATAGTTGTGCTGATGACCATGATGATGTGCTGACCCGATGGATCCGGAGGGTATGGGTGAAGTGTGCGGTGGATCTTGTTCCTCGTCCCCTTCGAGTAGCTCATCCTCCTCATCAACAAACGATTCCGACGCAGCCAGGCTGTCATCCTCTTCCTTCTCAAAATCGGGTTCAGGCGTCCGGTCTTCCACTTGCGGTGTTACTATCGGTTTAAGGTACCCTTCGAACCAAGCATTGAAGCACTGGTCATATCGATGTTTCAAACTTGTGCACTCGGGTGATAACGATCTGTTGTGAGCGACAGTTAGCATGCAAAAATTGTCTGGAAGGCGAGGGAGACATTTGAGGAAGTGCTTACTCCATATCAGTGTTTGTCAATTTCAGATAAATATTTCAAGTGCTGATATTTGTCCGACTTGCAATTTACAAGTAAGTTCATAGAATCATGTGTGAGGAACAAGCACAACCCATACAAAACAGGGGAAGACAGAAGCCTGCGAGCAGCTGTAATGAATGAGCACTGCGGAAGGCCTCCCTCGCTCGATTACATTCCGCGCCTCGTCTTATGGACCGAACAGCGACAACATTCATTCACTTCAGCATGACAGACCTCAGTTCCTGGAGCAATCTTTCATGCTTGTCAGAACGACCACTGAGGTTGATATAGCATATATAGCCATGTAACCAAGTAGTCAGCAACGCGGGTGGATATTTAAATGCTTTTTGCGTAGAAATCATGTCATCTTTACACAGCCCTATACATCTGGACTCGAGCCACACGGCCGATATTTTGGTTACCAACTACACATTCAGCAAGTTATTACGTAAAACTGCATAGCCAGACGTAAGCGACTTGAATGGCGCGGAGAGAAGAAGCCAGAGCGTGCAAGTATGCAAACCGTAAAGAACCGAATGGGAGAATTCTTTAACGGTAAGATTTCTGTCGCCTCGCTCGGGCACCACGACCACCGAACTAGATGAAGTATGAGAGCCAAGTCGTCAGTCTCGATGAAAACGGCCTCAGTTCTGCGAATTGAACGCACCTTCTTGGGTTCCATCCTTCTGGGGTCAGCGACCAACAAGGTTCGGTCGTACTGGATCAAAGCCTTCTTCAATTCCAAGGCGGAAGCAGCATCCTCGTTCTTGGCGTAGTAGGCAACGATACCCTTGGCGATGGCTTGTCGCAAAGCGTACATCTGGGAGACGTGACCACCACCGGAAGTTCGGAGACGGATGTCAACGTTGGCGAACTTGTCGACACCGACAGTCAAGATGGCTTCGTAGACCTTGTATCGGAGAACGGCACTAGGAGTCAAGAAACCGAATTCAATTTCGCTGGGCTTAGGTGTGCAGTCCAGAGAACACGACCACTTACGGTTCAACGGTAGACAAGGGCTTACCGTCGAGACGGATCATTCCCTTACCGGGCTTGACGAAAGCCACGGCGGTAGCAGTCTAAATCACGAACAATCCAATATTTCCCACCCTTGATCAGTCTGCCAATTAATCACTTTTCCTTCAGAGCTACTGCATACCTTCTGTAAAACGAGAAAAAAATAACATATCAGCTTCTGTCCTTTGTTCCTCGCGATAACCGACAACGACAGCGGACGACCAGGGCAGCACAAGCACCCAACCCATGAACTGTTTCCCGGCGTGATCCATCCCATCACTTGTGCTCCAACCGTAATCCAAGCTTGTTGTGCGTCTCCCCCGCAATCCTTTCCCTTTCCCATTTCCAGATTTCCGCTTTCTAACTGCTCCGCTGCTGCCATGGCTATCCGCTGTCTGTGCCAAATGAAAGACCTGACCACCCACCTTCTTTCCGAAAGTTTGAACGCTCGACATGTTGACTTGTTGCCGAACTTCTGTATCACCAGGTATCCACGGGGAAGGTATCAGCCGCGAGCATCTTGAAGGGCTGGGAGTTTCTGAGCACTCACGAAGAACTCGATCTTGCGACTCCGACGGTAGGTGGGAAACCGGGACTAGGGCGCAGGTCGGATTGGCGGAATAGAATCAATCTGTTGACCAGCCGGATGCTGGGAATCGTAGCGAGCGAAACGACCCGCGGCCATGCCCACTGCTCAGTCCTTGATGCGCTTGAGCGTGCAAAAAGTTATTTGAGCTACACGTTTCGTGTTAAACGTGAAAAAATGAAAAGCGCGCGCTTAAGACCGCTTGGTCGATCACCCCTTCCGCCTGCCAAACCAGAGTTTCGGCTGCCGCTGCCCTGTTTCCGGGCGGAGCACACGATTGGCTCTGCAGCACTCGGCAAAGTCGTCTTGTTCACGCTCGAGCGGTGCAGCGTTCTCCGGTCTTGTATATCGCCAGCCGACGACCCTTGGACGACCTCAACAAAAAAGAGACCTTGAACGGTTCTTCCGCCTTTTTTCCAGTACATACAAGTCAAGATGTCTGCCCCCGCTGCCGCCCCTGAAGGAGCTCGAGGTGGATTCGGTCGAGGTGCCGCTCGAGGAGCTGGCCGAGGACGAGGACGAGGACGACGAGGAGCCAAGAAGGACGAGGACAAGCCTTGGTGAGTGTAGCAAAATTCTGCGGAAGGTTGAGGCTGGGATGTAAGGTGGACAAGCTGTTTTGGTTATGTTTGATTGGGAGAAGTCGGAGAGCAGGAGATCTGATATGGACGAAACGAAGCTACTAGACGGTGACAACTTTCTGGCGGTGACGTTCAGGACGAGGTCCAGTGCAGCAGTTCTTGGAGAGATCGACTTTGGTCAAGCCGCACGATCACAAAAATGAAGAGCGCGAATCAACGTTCTTTGAGGCAGAGCAATATCCTGATCCCGACTGCTTCTTCAGGGTCCCTGTCACCAAGTTGGGTCGATTAGTCAACGACGGAAAGATCAAGTCTATGGAGGAAATCTACCTCTTCTCTTTGCCCATCAAGGAGTTCCAGATCGTCGACAAGTTCTTGCCCACCTTGAAGGACGAAGTCATGTCCATCTCGCCCGTTCAGAAGCAGACCTCTGCCGGTCAGCGAACCCGATTCAAGGCTTTCGTCGCCGTCGGTGACTTTGACGGTCACGTCGGTCTCGGTGTCAAGGTCGCCAAGGAAGTCGCTACCGCCATCCGAGGTGCCATCATTGTCGCCAAGTTGTCCATCGTTCCCGTTCGACGAGGTTACTGGGGTAACCACATTCAGGAACCCCACACTGTTCCTTGCAAGGTCTCCGGCAAGTCCGGATCCGTCATGTGCCGATTGGTCCCCGCTCGTAAGTATCATGTTGAAGCATGTCAGGGTGCTCTTTCTCAAGACTTTCTTGATTCGTAGCCCGAGGTACCGGTATCGTTGCCGCCCCTGCTGCTAAGCGTCTCCTCCAGATGGCTGGTGTCCAGGATTGTTACACTCAGTCCAAGGGTAGCACCGCTACTCAGGGTAACTTCTTGAAGGCTACTTTGGCTGCCATTGCCAAGACCTACGAGTTCTTGAGCCCGGATCTCTGGAAGATCATCCCTCCCGGACAGACTCCGTAAGTCGAGTACTAAGGATTGTCTGCGCAATAGTTAGTCGCTTATTGTCTGCCATTAATCCCTCATCTAGTTACGACGAGTTCTCCGCTCAACTCCAAATGGGAGCCAAGAAGAACGCCTACTAAACATCTCATCAAAGAGGATGTTTGGCAGGATTATCTATGTTCGCTTGTTTTCCATTTGTATCAGTTTTGCTTTCGCCTTCATGCGGCATTAAAATATGACATGATTGCGGAGTAAAGGAACTGGACATCCAGATTTGAGTGGCTTGGTGTTCTTGCTGCAGCTCAACAGCTAGCCCAACATGGCCTTACGCCACGATGGACTGATTCATCATTATTTGCTGCACTGACAATCGAGCCGGCTGTCTTCCGAGATTCCAAATACCATTCAGCCAGCAGTGTTGTATGCGGGTAGCAAGTACGTGTACTGAATTATGTGCTGCGGTTCAAGAGAGGACGCAGCGATTATGCGGGGTTGCGGGGTAGTGAAGAAAAAAGCACGGTCTTATCTGCGAATTTCCTCGTGGACTCACAACCTGGCCTGCATTACGTTGCCTGAAAAGATAGAAACGGCCGAAACTGATATAGGAACATTTGGTCGTTTTGGACCTCATCCCATAAAAGAGCAATTCTTCATGTCGATCTCTAGCATATGCAAGGGGGTATTGTAGACAGATGCCCTCTAAAACCCAGGCCATAATGGGCCAACTCTCGCTACTTGCGCTGCGGGAACCGCCGCTGAGCGAGATAGCTCGCGAAATGCGGAGATGACCTGCCCAGTGAATTATGGATCTGTGCTGTGTTGGGCTAATATTCCATCGACTTCGAGTGCAAAGACCTGAACGTGGTCAGCAGGGCGTCCTTCTTCCTGCGCATCGGTAGATGTAGACGGGAATCTACCAGATCACCCGACAGACATCGTCTACAGACACCAGCGCAAAAGACGTTTCGGCACGGTGCACTAATACAGGAGCTGCGTTCCTGTCTATCCGAGGGGAGTCGATCGAGTGCACTAATAGGCATTCACAGTAAGCTTGTCTCTGCTTGGCGGCTCGAAGATGACTTGACTTATTAACACTTACCTATTCGACCTCTAGCAACCTTCCGCCTTCCCCGTGTTGCACAACATCCGGTGCCGACAGTAACAAATCGACATCGTCCCCCTTTGTCGCCATCAGCGAGCGCGGAATCACTCGGCACCCAATCTAGCACACAAGTTGTCGACTGGCGTGGGTCATCTTGAAGAACACTACCAGTGGAAGCAGATGCAAAGAGAGAAAAACGGGTGCAGCAGAGTTGAATCAGTGGAGTACTTGTATGGTGGAGACAAGCAACTCGTGAAGCTCTGACTGATCGTGTCCTGAGATTGATTTGCACCAGTGAGTTATCCCTTTCTTCCCGTCCAGTAAGGGGAAACGTATGTCTCAACTTGATTTTCGGTCTGGCGTCGCTTCCATGATGCTCTGCAAATATCCATCAGCACAAACCTACCATTCTCCTGTCCGCGACCCGATTTTGGGGAACCATCGTCGTGGGCTACAATGAAACGTTTATTCAATAAAAACAAGACCGGATACGAACCAACACCTTTCTTGCCTGATTCCCAGCATACGCAACAATTTCCGCCTCATGCTCAACGACCAGGGCGCTCTGGCAGTGACAGCGCTTCAGGTCAAGACGAACGAGGTGGATTCGGACCTGCACATGGGCCGACGACGTCGCAACCATTTGCCCCGAACCAGGATCATTATATGCCAGACGGTGCGATTTTGAATCAGCACAGTCAGACCCGTTCGACAGGAACTTATCCTCTCGGATCACATTCTTCCCGACAATCACCCGATTCACAAGCGATACTGCAGGGAGGAGGAGCAGGGGGAGGAGTAAAGAACGCTTATCAGCAAAACCAGTCCCAGTCACAGCATCAGCATTCGCATACACATCAAAGCCCTGGTCACTTACCGTCCCTTTCAGCGTCGGCATCCGCGAAGAAGTGGTTTGCCGGCTTGAACGGAAAGGGGTCAGGATATGATCAAATCACGCCTTTTACTATGCCCGATCAGCCACAGCAGCAACAGAGATCTTCGACCTCGGTGGATCGTCATACTTGGCACGATCCGATGGGTAACCACAATTCTCAGCAAAGACAGACAAACAAGTATTCTGGACTTGACGCCTCGCTAGGACGGCCAGGAGCAGGAACGGCGAAACGTTCAAGCGAGAATGAGGGGCACGTACCGCCTCCTGCTGAACACGGCAGCGCCAATATGAAGCGGAAAGTCAGTTTGCGAGAGCATGTGCCTGGTGGCAGAATGTTCGGCTGGTCATCAAGAGAGAAACACAAGGAAAAGGATAAGAAGGGGCCTTCTGGCCCAGAAGCTGTGAATGAATCACAACCAGCTATATCCGTTGGAGGAAAAGTCATTAGCGGGATGAGGTACGAAGATACTGCGCATCCTTCGTCCGGCCAGCCTCTACCAGTCGGAAAGGAAAGCTTGGCAGGTCTCACATCAGCGGGACAATATGGAACCACTTATACTCCGGCATCCGTGAACATGTCAAGGGCGACTACGCATTCGACAGACTTGAAAGCTGACAGACAAGGCTCCAGTGATAGCATCGGTGAGTTCATACGGCACGATGCGTAGTTGCGTTTCTCACATGTTACCCCTGGTCGTCATACAGGCAAGCTTGAAACCACGCATTATCCTTTGCAAGAATCGTTTCATAGTGCGGCTGGCGGGTTTCTTCCAGCGCCATTACCATTGTCACAGCAGCATTCCAGATCTTCGCAGCAGTCAGGTCGTCATCAGTACAGTCAAAGCGGGAACGGAAACCTGCCTCCTCCGCTGGCCCCAGGAATGCACTCAGGTTCTCCTGGTAATATCACGCCCGACCATGAATATATGCAGAGACCGCTGAGTGTCACCCACTTGCAATCAAACAAGTGGAGCCCAGCAACGTCGGAGCACGAGTTATTAGTTGGAAGGAATTTGACGCCCGGTATATTGGATTCCAGCAGTCCAGGTTCCCTTCCGCTATCTGCTATTAAATCAAAATCGCCGTCGGGCCGAGAAGCATATCTGCCACTCGGATCACCTCCTCCGGTTTTGAGTCAAAGCGTGCGACCGGCTTCACCGCTATATCAACACGTAGAGAACCCTCAGCCAATGCCAAGTAGCAAAAGCGGCCAGTCCGGTAGCCACCTCCACAGCAATTCGAACTCGCGGTTCGACCATCATTCTCGGCCATCTACGGATTGGCGAGAGAATGATAATTGGAATACAGGTTCTCGAAACGAGGAGACGCAACCTTTCGAAGATGGCAAGAATCATAAAAAGAAGGGTCTTTTCGCGTTTGTGGCAGGTAATGGCAAAGACAAGGAGAAAGACAAAAGTACGGAGAAGGAGAAAGACAAGCAGTCGGAGTGGGGAGGATTCCTGCGCAAGAAGGACACAAGGATCGAATACCGCGGACCAGAGTATACGGATCATACGACAATGACCGATGCCTCCTATTCCGAAGTGATGCCAACGGCGTACGCCGGAGTTGCTCAGCCGGTCAAGGTCGTGGAAATTTCCAAGAAGGACAGGGAACTCGCCATCAAGGAGGCTCAAGAACGCACGAAAGAAGCGCAAAAGGCTGAAAAGTACCGAGCGAAGGAAGATGAAAAGCGAATGAGGGGGGAGGAAAGGAAGGCAAGGGAGGAGGAGAAGGGAAGAGCGAAACTCGAGAGAGAGCAACTCAAGAAGGAGGAGAAGGCTGCAAAGGGGAACAAGGATCCAAAGAGCGTTAGCTTCGAGATTGGTGCGTAACTACGAATCATGACCCAGTCTGTCAAGCTCATTCTGGTTTGCCGTCTAGATGAACTCTGCAAAACGGCGTTTGCTAGCGATTTGTCTAAAATCTACAATATCGGGGACAAGCTCTCGCGATGCGATAAAGCTGTTCACAAAGAGGCTGCTCATGCTACTCGAAAACAGATCAAGTACGGAGCCACGCCGGAAACCAAGATCTTTGCGCTCAAGATATGGTTACTTATCAGCGATTTTGATCGTACTGACTCCGGCTTTAGGGGTACGTCGAGAGTTTTCATGGCGTGAAATGTGGTGACTGACGCCTTATGTTGCATTTCTGTCATCAGTTACTTCTTTCGAAAAGAAGTTCCTGTCCGTTGTGGAAGATCAACTTTTGCTTGCTGCCGATGAAACTAGACTGCCACAGCCAACGCACGAGAGAATGAAGGACACCCTCTCTCACCTGTGTTATCATTACGGTCGACTGCCAGGGGGCGAGAATCTACGAAACTCTTGGCAGAGGGTCAGGGCTCCGGAAGAGCCTCAAGACGTAAGTAGAGACCATGCCGGGCCGGCTAATGAGAATCTTCTTGTCTCACACTTTGTCCCGCTATAGGGGTATCCGTTTCCCGAAAACCATCCAGTTTTTTCGCCTGAGGACCCGCTACTGAGGCAGTCTACCAATTATTCCCAAAGTCGCCTGCAGAGTTTAGAGACAAGTTTGCCGAATGAAGTACAAGAACTATCTCGGCTCATCAACGAATGCGAATCAGGCAAACGCCATGCTCGAGCGTTGCAAGAAGCTCTTTTACTTGACTCCCGGCATTTAGAGACTCCAGAGACGATTAGGGTATGCATTGAGCGCAGTAACGCAGGTTAATCGAAGCTAACCCTTATCTGCCTTTGTTCAGCTATACAATGCTTGTGTACAAGCCCAAGAGCAACTGGAATCCCAAATGAGTTGGGCCAATTCGCAAGCTGAGAAAAGTCGGTTGGAGCGCGGGCTGTCAACCCCCGCTGACTTCGACATGACATTTGACGATCAATTGAACGGACTACATATCGACTGCCGCTCCAAGGACGACGACCTACCTCTGGCCGAGAGGGCGTTCGTAGATATTCTTGCCGCAAGTGACGAGCTGACACATGCAAGCATTCACCAATCTATGCTTTCTTGGACATCTCGCTAACCTGCTTTCAACTTCCTTCCAGGTCATTAAACTCCATGGGGACGCGGAACGGGCTTTACGCGAGCAGAAGGAAATTCGTTACGCGCAGGAGAAAAGCAAAACAGACACAAAGATGGGCCGTTCGGTAGGATCAATACCTCTTGCAGTTTCGTGACCCCAAGCCAACTAACTCCTTGGACCATTATTTCTTACAGTCATATGAGGCTGGGCTATCGGTTCCACATGGAAATGACTCCCATGCAGGCATGTCCATGTCTCGATCGCCTTCTCCTTCCGCGTCTTTCAATACACGGGGCAACCCTCAAGTTCAGGATCATTCTCAATACGCGACTCGGAGCGGGGCCCATTCGCCTTATTCCAACGGCATAGCTATTTCTCGAACGCCAACAACAGCCGAGTTAACAGATATGCCTCCGCCCCGTTTCCCTGAAGACGGCAGGTCAGAGTCGCCGCCTCGGAACGGTGCCAGATTGCAGGGTCCACGGCCATTCCGAGAACGAGGGAAACATGGTAGTTCATCTAGTTTGCAAAGCTCTCAGCAATATCATTCCAGTACTCCTAAAAACAATTTCGTCGTTCGTAACGGTAATGACGATGCTGAAGATGAAGAGGCTTTAAGTCGGCCTCCAGCCAGACCCAGTGCAAAGGCTTTGGGTAAGCGGCGGGAAGTAATAAGAGAAGATCGTGAGTTTTTGAATCATCGAAAGTTGTTACTCGGGCCGGATACCGACTCCTGCTTCTTTGATAGCTACATTTGATCCCGACGATCTTTGGAAAGTTGATGACCCTAAGCAACCCGAATCGCCTGCGGAATCGGATCAAAGCTTTGAGGATTGGCTGCTGCGAAAGCCAGAGACGTACGTTTACGATGCAATGCAGGACCAGGACGTTCAACGTCAGATAGAGGAATTCCGAAAGAAGGAGACGGAGTCGTCAAAGAGGAAGACATTGGAAGCTGGGTATGGCGGATCTCAATACATCACCTCAGGGGCCAATGCACAACTGTTGGAGATCAAGAGAGCGCTAGTAGGTGAATCACCTTCCAAATCATCTGTGGGCTCTCGTACTAGTTCACGCGCGACCTCGCCTGTTCCCGAGCACCCGGGGTTGCTGGGAGGACATAGCTCGAAATGGAAGTGGCGAAAATGAATGTATCATATCTAGCTTGGCACCAGTAATTCATACAAAGCGACGATAATACAGAATACTAACAATACACTCGCGCTACCACACCCATGCTCGGGTTTCCTCTCGCTCAAATACTTCACCTAATTTTTCCATCTGAACAAAATGCTACATGTTAGATCCAGTGTGATTCCGAGCAAACGCCACAGTACCTACATTTTGACAGTCTTGTCACGTCCTCCACTAACGATCTTATCAGCAACAAAGTCCACGCAGTAGACCTCGTCTGTGTGACCAGGCAGGTCGATTCGGATCTTGAATGTCTTTAAATCCCACAGCTGAATAATTCCGAATACATCGAGATGAGAAGATTAGCAATCGCGTTTCGAACATTGAAGAATGTCGGGATCATGCGCACCTTGAGTGTCGTGTCTTTACTGGCACTGACTAGCATCCGAGAGTCAGCAGACCATGCAAGGCGGTATACCGCGCCGACGTGGCCTCGCAAAGATGCGATAAACCTTTCATAAACGGTTGAAAATCAGGATACGCGGTTTTTATCCTTTATCGAGCGATCGCACTCACTTTCCGGTCCTTCCATCCCAAAGCTTGACAGCATTATCAAATCCGGCACTGGCGATGTATCGTCCATCAGGACTGAAAGCAACATGGTTCACCTGTCTCTGATGACCGGTCAGACGAGCCAACGGTTTCTTGATCGAGTTCCCGGACTCTGAATCCTGGGCGTTCTGAGATGGCCATAGGAACAATGTGTGATCATCGGAGCCGGAGATGAGTAACTCGTGCTGGGTAGCCAGGTGTTTCTTATATCGGGCCAAAGCCAATGCTTGAGCTGAACAACATGTTTGAAAGGTTAGTATGCGGGAATCAAGCGAAAAGAAAATGCGAACTTGCCTTCCGCATCGTCCTTTGGTTTTTTGGCATACTGGTCAAAGGGTCCAGTTCGCAAGACAAAGTCGGTGTTGAGTGCAAGAGTGTTGACCCAATGAGCATGTTCACTCAATGTTCGGACAAGCTTCCCGGTCTTCGAATCCCAGATCTTGATCGTCCTGTCTGAACTTCCGGTGTATATCAGGCCTTCGCCACCCCATTTGACCACATTGACACTTGCAGTGTGACCTGCAAGAGTGATCTCCGCAAAGTTCCTGGTAGTGCTCCAGATCTTGACAGTTCCGTCCTTGGATGATGACGCACATCGAGGCGAGCTTGCGTTGAGGTGAATGGGCTCCCAGGACAAGCTGGTAATCCACTTGGTGTGGCCCTTGCGCGCATCTCCGATTGGCTTTCCCCCGTTGGGGTCCCAGAATCGCACATGTCCGTCGTGTCCACCTGTGGCTAGCACTCTTTCCCGTGCTTCCCATTCTGCACACAACACCCAACCCTTGTGTCCAGAAAGCGTGTACTTGGGCAATTCGATTTCCATATCCCACAAACGAGCAGTGGCATCTCCTGATCCGGTAGCGGCATACTTCCCGGTAGGTGACAGGGAGCAACACAAGATAGGTTGTGCGTGACCTAGTTGAGCAGTCAAGTTGATTAGCCACATGAGAATCAACCATTTCAACCGTAAAGCGTACCAGATAGAGTAGAGCTGCATCTTCCTACACTTCGAACCCTAAACACCGCTTGCGGTTCACAGATGACCTCGAATACATCTTCAGGAGAGTAGCCGGATATCGATAGATTGTCATTAGCAGAACTCGGAACTGCAACGTCGTCTTCGGACGGTAAGGCGCCGGACTTTGGTGCGGGCTTTAGTGCGTCATCCAGGATGGACGCATTGATCTGTAATCGAGCTGCCTGTGGTACGCCTCCTGCAGTAAGAGGCTGGGCAATCCGCGGAACGATGTGAAAAGAGTATGGTAAAGGATCTTCGTCCTAGAAAGTAGCAATTCGTAAATAAGCATGAACGGTAAGTTTTCTGATAAACAAACCGTACTTCGCCTCTAAGCTTGTTCACTAGCATTTGAAGAGCCTCCCTATTAGTATCGGCTGGCAGGTTGATAGCAGGTCCAAGAAGGGCTCCATCTTCGGCATTCTTGAATTGTACGATGACCTGAGGTACGTATCGTTCTTCCTGTGCTGTACTGATCTTGTTATTTTGCGGATCTCGAGGATGCGAGTTGTTGAGCTTCTGACGCTTCGGGGGAGGTAGTAAAGTCGCCATTGTTGAACCGAGGACCAAGGAAATATACGGGTATTATGTCCAGAAGAATGACGGACTACCCGCTCAAGGCCATGACATGGCGACAAGTATGTTTGACAAGAATGATGAGCGAGGTTCTCCAAAAAATGTTGCTTCCGTCAACTTGTTTCTTGTCTCCGGCCGCCGTCTCCGTGTCGTCGCCGCTTCAAGCCTGGTTATAGCTAGTGGTGTCTTCATCAGAATCGGTAAAGACTCTGTTCTTCTTCTGTTCCGCGAGCTGCTTCCCTTGGCCCCCCGGAACGCAGTAGGCGCGCATTCAAAGTATATTGCTTTATACCCGTCTCCGAAACGAGAAGCATGACCGACTCCTGGAAGTCTCCCAAGTACGCGCCGAATAGTGATATCGAACCTGACCTCAAAGAAGACTCCGACAGCTCCGATTACGGAGCCCCAGCACAGCCTGAGGTCAAGGGCGCATCTGACCCATGGAACGATCCGGAAGATGACGATGAAGAGGAGGACGAGGACGAGGACGATACATTCCTGCGGAATAATACTAGTCCCGAGTATCTGAGCAGCGCCAAACCGAACGACATCGGACAGCCGAAAGGGAACGGAGCATGGGACGCACTTCATGGTGAAGACGAAGAGTCGGACGAAGATGAAATTCCCGCTGGACTGACTGTCCGAGGTAGGGAGACCAAGGAATCGAGCCGTAATCAAAGTACTGGTTCGAACGTTACCACGAATGGCCAAGCGACAGAGATGGGGCACATCGGTCAGGAAAGCAGTGGGCAACCGCAGAGAAAACGACAACGTACGGACAGCGAGAATGGATTAATACCCGAGCAAACCGTGGCGAATGCAAATCAGAGGTTAGAGCCAGAAGCCAATCGGGCTGTACCTCACAATATACCACCGAGACCCTCATATCCAGCCTCTAATGCAACCCCTGGTTCGCACGCGCCTCCCAGAGGCCACATGTCATCGACTCACGCTATGGGAAGAGCCCATCCTTCTCGCCAAGCGCCACATCATCCGACACCAGGATTGATAATGTCCAGTTTCTTCGGTATTACGCCACGCGATGAATTTGTTCGGATTATCGGAGAGTGGTTGCTGAGAGTATGTCACGGGCTTGCAGGCGTTGAAGTGAGTGTAACATACAATTAGCTCGGACGTCAAGACTTGACGTCCAAGGTTACTAAAACTCATTATCTTGATCACAGATTGAGTTCAAATTCGGGACTTTGGTGGACCGCAACACGAAAAAACGGATTTCGCTGCCTTGCTTGTCGGAAACCAGTGAGCAGTCTTGAATATTCACTCTCTCATTCCTTGCTTACTTTCATTGGTGCACGTCCAGTTCTGCCTGAAAACTTTGACTGCCTTTTCTTGAGCGAGATGACAGAGGTAAATAGAGTGCTTTTGAAGTGCGAACATAGCCTGACGCCGATTTACCTCTTAGCGACAACATGCAACGCTAAATCAATGTCTGAATAAAGAAGTCGAATACTGTTCCGGACGAGCTGGCCCACATCCCAATCTTCCGCCACACTCGTATTACCCTATCACATATAAACACACATATACCACAGACGCGTTCTTCTCGGCATCGCAAAATGCAATACAATCAGGCTATCACCAGGCAAAGCGCAGAGTGACAACCGATGATAAGACAGGTCAAGTGGTGGAAGTCATGGAAAAATGCAAGATTGCAAACCTCAACGTCTTCAGTCCAAACGAGGAATTTGACTGGCGTGTCAGCGTAAATATTGAAATACCCAGTATGTAACAACCCACACTGATTCGAGTTTCACTGAAAAGAACGTTCATCACTGGTCTGCCTTATAGCTGAAGTGCATCCAAATGAAAGATCAGGATATGCGCGGCGAAAAGATCGAGTGTCATACAAACACAGTTTGTTTCAGATTGATCTTACGCAGGTCAATAAACCTCTCAACGTGAGTGCCGGAGATCTTTCTAGCTTTCTCGTTATGCGCATTCGCCAATTTACCTTTCGTCCCGATGTGCGTCAAGGCCGGAGCCCCACCACCCACCCATGAGCTCGAAATCGAGGTGCTCGACGCTTCGGATCTTCTTACACAAGGCTGGAACGATGGACAAGGCCTCCCGAACCAGTTCGAGCCGCAACTAATATCATTGTTGAATACTGTCCGTCTCTTGAATAGGAATGCCGGGCCAAAGTTTTCCCAGCCGCCGAAACGACAGCCGTAGGTCGTCGCAGTTATATGTCCTTGATTTGTAAGATGGGGTTGAAGATGCTGCAAATGCAAATGCGTTGAGCACTTACTGTGCTGGCGGGAATCGACTTACACCCCGTAGGACGTGGTCGTCATCTTACTGAGCAACTGAGTGCTCTATCAGAGAGCCACCACATGAGTTGCGCAGCGGGGTTCGCGCTGTCAGGACGACGTCTGTTCGATTAATGACAGAAATCTGTTCATATACATATACAAATGGTTGATTATGGCTAATTATAGCTTTTTCTGTGTTATTATCGTGTATAATATTCGATGTTGAGTCTAGGAAGCCCAGAGTGGAAACGAAAGCTTTCACGAAACTGGAATAGCTTTCCCCGTTCTTTTAGATTGCGCTATCATTTAAAGTAGCATACCGGCTCCCAAAGCGACACCGACAAGAGGAATGAATGCAGGGAGACTGAAGGTGGCAGTACCCCGACCCGCACTCGATCTCGCAGCACTGGTCGCGGCACCGGCACTGTAAGCGGGCAAAGAGTATGTGAGCATAAAGCAAGAGAAGATATCATCGTGGAACGCGATGAAACTCACGCGCTAGTAGCCGCACTTGCCGCAGAACCAATGGCAGATGTTGCAGATCCCACGGCCCCGGTCGCCTGAGACGCGCCTGAAGCCGCTCCACTAGTGGCCGCCTGTGCAGCACTAGACGCTCCACTTGTAGCAGCGGAAGCCCCAGATGATGCGGCACTGGCGGCACTCTGAGCAGAGGAACTGGCTCCACTTGCAGCAGATGATGTTGCGCCAGATGCACTGCTTTGAGCTCCAGCGATAGCCGAAGAAGCGCTGGCGGTAGCTTGGGCTGTATGCCGGACGATCTGGTCAGTTTTATAGATTTCAAAGAAGAACACCGAGCAGGCTTACAGATTGCGTTCGAGGCGCTTTGGGAGGCGCCTGAGATAGCAGATGCAAGCGAGGACGAAGCGGATGCCAATGAGCTGGTGATTTGACCTGCAGCTGATGAGGCCGAGGACGCCAGGGCAGAGGTTGAAGAAACAACACCACTCGTGGCAGATCCTACTCCGCCGCCGATGACGCCACCACCCGATGTGGACGAGGCAGCAGCAGAGGACGAGGCGCTGTCGTCAAACAAGAGTGTAGGGGTAAAAGCCTGCTCGCAAATAACAATGTCAGTGGGAAATCCTCTAGGTCACAGCGAAGACTGCGGGACGACTCACTTGAGCGTTGATTCCAGGTGCACAGTTTTGAGTCTCGGCCGTGGTGCCAGCGGCTTGTAGGCACTGTGTACCACCAGTGATGGCCACCCTGTTATCTTGCGTGAGATACTAACAAGAGTATGGAATATCAGTCAATATCTCTTCAAGTTCCATTGCTTAGATCGACCTACCCAGGTTTGAGGACCAGAGCCAGTACAGGGGTAAACGAGGGTTGGTCGGCCGGCGGCTGGGTTGGTCTGGGCATCGAGACAGAAATCGGTACCGAACAATCGGACTCCCTGGTTGTTACCCTCGGAGATGACCCACTGCTGGCCAGTTGAAGTTTGCTGGTTGTTGGCGCTGTTGCAGGCAGCCAAAGTGACAGCAGCCCCGCCACTTGGGTTTGTCACCTGATGCAAAACACGATACTATTAGATTTGCAAGATAACGAGTCAAAGCATCTCACTCACCGTCAAGCATTGCCCACCTTGAGCGAGCTGTTGAACAGGAGCCGCAGTGGAGGACTGCGCCAAGGCTGCGAGAATCAACAGAAGGGTTGCAGAGGAGTACATCTTGTTGAGTGTAGGGGTGGAAATGATACGAGTTGGGAGTTGGGTGACATGGACACCAGCCGGAAGGGGTTGCCACTACTCTCCCTTGTCTTATATATAGACTGGGCACATGGCTACTGGAACACGCAAGGACGCTGACCGCTGGCCTTGTAACAGCTCTCTTACCCAAATAAGTTCCCCCTTGGAAAAAGTGCCGCACTGATTGCCGGTCTCGGGCGGAAGGTTACTCCTTTCATTTTTCTGGAATTTTGTCCAATAGGCGTTCAAGGTCTGTCCATGAGAACCGACTAGTAGTGCCTTAGCAGGAGGATTTGCGCTCACCCGATGCTCGAAGGAAGTTCAACGAGGTTCTGTGAGCTATTTATGACTCATAGTCACGCGCTCGGTCGCAAGAGCGACAGCCTACCCCGTGATATGACGAAGCTCATGACGATTTGGCAATTTGATTTGGCTCATTCCTCCCTATTTGGGACGTGAAATAGAAAAATCCCAAAGGTAAGGAGTTGTACTCGTAGCCCAAGTAGCCGAGGGTTCTGTCGATCGCTGAAATCAACTACGATACCCACACAAACTCCTAAGCGTACAAACGCTCGGGTTATGTTTATATTAGCCTCCGTTCCATGATATGGTGCATGCTACAGCTGAGAAAGCCGCCTGGATTCGCTACTTTAATTCATCCCGAGCCGCAAAACAGCATGCAGTGGCAAGCAGAACCAGATCACCCGGATGTACCGTCTTGAGTCCAGAGAGGTCGAACAGGGTATACGGCCTCTTCAAGCAACTTTGCAGAAGCGTACGTAATGCACTGCTCGGAAATGCGGGAAAAACGGTTCATGTTGAGCACTGGAAGGAAGAGATATTTTGCCATTGCAACAGAGCAGTCTCAAATCATTCGCCTTTTGATCAGGGAGACGTGTAGCAAAACATCTAACGTGCGGTTCGACACCCTCCTCTCATTGGGTTCACAAACGGAGGCTGCAAATACTTAGCATCGAACAGCAATATAACATGTGATCTTAGCGAGCTCCCCCACTTCATCAGAGACGGCCTGGGCTTCGAGGGGAATATAATTGCACGCGATTGCAGGTTGCCTTAGGAATTGGGTGCTAGGGCTTCAGTACTAGTCGAAGAAATCTGTAAAAATGGCAGTATGGAGAGATTTGCCTTCAGTGGTAGGAAACGTAGACGCTTGCCTCGAGATGAGCAGCGCAACACCTCATCAGATGCTTCCTCAGAACATGGGAATGGGTCCACTTGGGATTTTGGACCCTCCCCAGACACTCGATCCGCTTCCTTTCACCTAGCAGTATATGCAAACACCGAATCTAATCGACGAGACCCAGAAAGCCGTTCCGGGCCGGAGCTGTGAGTATCGACAAACACTCCAGGATATGTTTCCAGCGATAATGACAATACGAGTTTTCTATCCTTTCTTCTGGGCGTGAGAAGCAATCAGAGTCCTTCAGACAATTCACAAATGACACAGTTTGGCACAAATTAATTAGGACAACCCACCGGGAGTGACTATCGCATGCAGTCCCTCCTGTATAGTTGCCTATTATCTGAGTGCGAGGTATTATCGAAGCTGCTATATGCCCCTTCACCGCATTTGAGACTGACAGTCCCGACTTATTCCTGTACAGAACTGCCTGGACTGAGCCTCGATGATAATAGCTTTGTATGCTCCCAGCAGTCTGCTCGATAGAGCTCGAACGCTTTTTCGTCCCCTTCAGCTAGGACTTGCCGCATGCAGCTGTAAGGCCCCTTTACCACTATAATGATGACTGGTCCCTTCTTGCATCTTGCAAAAGCCTGCAGTCTTGCATGTCCTTCAGGCTTTTCATTGAGTTTTCTCCAGCTATAAACCTTGTACCGGGGTGAAGGATCACACGCTGACTTACAACCAAGTTAAGAAAGGAGGTAATTCCCGGAATAAGAGGTTTCCGATTGTTGCGACTGAATTCATGGAGGATGCCTCGTTATGGATGTGTAACACATCCTGTCAGCATTTTCAAGCTCTCACAAATACATTACAATCGGGAAGAATTGGTCACAACGTGACTAGCTGTTATAATATGGTCATGAATATGGACCCCCAGGTTTGCAAAACATTCCCCCACAACATCTGCCAAGCGAGGTAGTACCGAACCTCGACATCTTACTCCACGTTGTGCAGTCCGTAGCGACTACCTCTCGACTCACCTTGCTTGGAAAAGGTGGTGTTCCTCATGAGGTATCGGTACGGCTGTGCTTTAACTTCAAGACTGATTTGGGAAAATCTAATGTGTAGCATCTGTCTGTATATGCTGCAATGTTCGAACCCAGATGACATACAATGATTGAAACTTCAGAACAGAAACACGATACAATATGCTACATACAATACCGATATGCTGCATATCAGAATAGCACGGACTGTGTGTCTAAATGCGACCAGCAATGGACGCTCTACTCTTAATCGAGGTGCATGTTGTCAGAGATAGGTTCTGCCTTCGGCCTAGAGATACCTCTGCGAGGATATCATGGTTTAGCATGAACGGTGGGACCGCTTATAGGTCGAATGTACTTACTTTTCGTAACCCCAACTCTTGTTGAAATACTCGTTCGGATGGCTGACACTGACCCCCTCTCCAAGGCCCTCTCCCTTCTTTACGTCTTTTGGATGAGTTATCTCGAATACTCTTGTGCAAGCAAGATGGTAGTGCTGCTTCTTCACTTGATCCATGATATCTCGCATTTCCGGGGATCCAGTGCTGATAGAGTAGTGCTGAGAGAGGAACGTTTGTAGAGTCTCTGGAGCGAAATGGCGATAAGGACAGCCGTGTGAGTCTTGCGGACCGGGCTGATTGTTTGTAAGTATTTGTTGACAGCTAAAGTCGCGAAGTGTAGCCATGAGCTGACCTGTGTGCTACGACCGATCATCACCTATTCGTACTCACCTCTTTGCAGGGTAGTTCATGCGTTTACCTTCCTGGCCATAACTGTGCCTAATATTATACTTGTACTCCTTGCTGAACTTGTCATCCGTGAGCTGACTGAAACCCCGTCTCCAGTACACCAAAGCTTCCTCCAAAGGTAGGCCAAGTGCCTATTGGGAGCACAAGGGATAAGTCCGGATTCGGGCTGAGTTGAAAGATAAATCTCACCTTCAAAAACAACCCAAACTGTAATCTTGCAAAATGCTTCAAATGGTGATCTCGCTTAAGCCTGTTCCACAAATTGTACTGGCAAGCCGGGAAATGCTTGACTGCCAAAGCATCGATCATATCTGCTGTCACTCGAGTGCTGTTTGGATCGTCATCAGCGTCGCCGAAAAAGTTGCTTTCGATAGAGACGTTAGAGAGGAAGGATTGTGCGAGATGTGCGAGGATTGGCATGAGGCGGTCGTCTTCGTCCATTCGCGGGAGGGACTTTGCTGTTAACTGCAGTTGGAAGAGGCTTGTTCAATCATGCTAATGGGTTCTATAGCAAGTGGACCCACCTCCAAGGCTCGTTCGAGATTACTTCTGAATGCTTGTAGGACCAAGCTGATTTGGTGACTTTGTGGAACATATGCATTTCCGCCTTTAACAAACACCCTTCGGGGGCCAACAAGATCAGGTACAGTATACCATGGTACCTATCATAAAGAAGGCCAATTTGAGCGGTTGTCGTGCGGGATGAGTAGAAATAGCATACCTTTACCCAGGACTCGCTAGCGAATTGGCCATCTCTTTGTGCGTTCCAAGGCATACATGCCTTTAACTGTTTCTCATATACCCTCTTCTCCGTTTCATCCACTATTGTCCAGTCGAAATTCAAGCTCTTCAGGAACTGGGACCGCTCATGCTGATCGTCTGAATCAAATCTTTGCTTGAATAGTTCTAATTCTGTACGGATGAATTTCTCGCGTAGGTCCGGACTGGAATATTGGATTGAGCCAAGTTACTACGGTGACATTGGGCCAGGATTACAGAACATACACACCTTCTGCAGAATGCCAGGCGTAATATCCAATGCCCAACTTCGTCCCCTCGCCTTTCCTCATCCACATCCACGTTCCTTGCTGTATTGCTAGATAGCGGTAGGTGAGTCTTGATTTGAGTTGCTATCAATTCCCGGAATTGTGCAGCCGGTAGCGTGCGTTCTTGCAGTGAGTGTATGGCAGACAGCACTGCCGGGAACAGGTTGAATTAGGGCCGATGTGGCAGTTAGTGGGTCTCACCGCACCGTACCTTTCAGCCGAGCAATGGCAAATGTCTCGAACTCCTCCAAGGTGATATCTAATGCTGGTGGTGTTGTGTAGCTATAGAAGAAAGCATGTCGTTGGATAAATACCCTCATCTTGTAAGTCCGCCAATACTGCTTCTACTCACAAGTTCAATCTGTACGGATACTTGAGATTTCTGTGCCCACCATCGCTAGATCGTCGCCGCCCACTGCCCGGTCTGGAGGAATTGCCTTCCGCATACGCGGCAGAAGGGGGTGCAGTTCGAGATGTGGCTTTGAACATCGCGAGCGCCCTGATAAATACTATCTTTCGGCAGAGATGTTGGGCAGTTGATACAGGTCGAGAGAATACTGAATAAATCAGCTCGCTATCGTCTCAGACAGAGGTTCCGATCGACGCGCCGCTGGTAAATGAAATCACACTCGGAAGGCGCGTCGCGTTTGAGGACTGGCTCGACACAGCTCTTCCGGCTAAATCAGTCTATTCTTCCTTATGGAACTTACTTCAGCAGTCGACGCTGATGCGCATCTATACACTTGGGGGCTGGGGGCAGCTGATTGCAGGTACACCAGGTGAAGTTAAACATGGAAGGCACAGCGCCCGGGGAGGAAACCTTGACTGATGTGGGGTGCTGGCCACATGCATATGGAACACAGTCGTGCATACGATGAATACACACGTATCATGAGAAGGATTACTGGTTATGTCGCTGGCAACGCGCCTTCAGCTGTCCCAGATCCCCCCATAGCTTGGTCCACAATCTCTTCCGCATTCGCTAGTTCGGTATTCACCTTTATGAGAAGTCATCCAGTCTTCAGCATAGCACTCGAATGTATACCGTAACTAGGCTGCACTGACCATATCAGCAGCTTCCAACGCTGTTCCAGCTGCTTCCTCCTCGTCCGCTTCGTCATCGCTCTCGTCGAAATCCGATAAATGCGGTGCATTCCCTTCGTCGGGGTATTCATCGTAATTCTCCTCTCTCCAGTGTTCCTCATGATCAACGAATTCCGTCTCTGCCTCATCTCGTGTGTCTCGGGCGCGTCGTGCGCGTTTTGTTATCCTTTCCGAGTTCTCACCTGGCAGAAGAGTAGTGGCCTCACTAAGACCTGATTTGCGTGGTCTTTTCCTGTTGCCAGGTGTCGGTGGGCGACTATACACATAGCGTTCGTAAGACTCAAGCTCTTGTTTCCAAATATAAGGGCTCACCTGTCGGTAACGCTTGTGTCGTCAGAATCACGATCGGTCGCCTCCGAGCCTGTCTCATCCTCGTCAGCTAGCAGGTCTTCCATCTCCTTGTCCATGTCTTCCAATTCGTTTGAATCGAGCATGAAATCGCCTTCAACTGGTGCCACTCGTGCTGTGGGTGTATTAGGTTCTGTATCGACAACGGGAGAGCGCGGCGGACTTCCCGGCGGGGTCTTAGACTCTGCAAATTCTGCTTTCTCTGACTTCGAAGGCAACGCCGTAGATTTTGGGCGGATCTGGTAGGGCTCTTCAGGTTGCCGGAGCCACATGTCAATCGAGTGCTTCAACCAATCACGCCAGACTACCTTGATTCCTGGCTTTCGAATCGCTTCAGCAACTTTCTGGGTGTCTATCTGACAGTAGGGCGAAGTGTTAGCTTCGACCCGTAGGCTTCCTGTTTGTCACTTACTTGTCCCGTTACTAAATGGGTTACGCTTGACGACAGTCTTTGAGTACACCTCGCGCCAAACATGTTTGCCAAGATCCAATATTCATTTCTATGCGAAACCACATTCTCAGCATGATCGTGTTTAGCAAAGTCCGCCCATTGACGTACTCTTGCGGTGGCTGCTGTAGAGGAATAATCCCCGAGAAGCAGATCACGCAACCACGAAGTACCTTTCTTTGCATATGAGGTATGATGTGCTAGGTGATAGAATTAATTAGCTCTCTTCCGTGCATTGTGTTCACTCAGGATCAGCCATATGTACTCTGACATCGAACAGAACATTCGGGTCTGGTTCGGAAGAAGGTGCGGTCCGAAGCCCGCCTTTGGATTGAGACAATGCATCAAAGAATCTTCCGTGAATCTCACGGAGAACCTAATGCAAGATAGTGTTGGCATGTTTCTGTGTTATATGAGTTTGGCGACGTACCATATCCACACGCCTGAGTTCCTTGTCATCATTCTTCAGCAAAGCTTGTTTGGGCGGGGAAGGGCTCTCACTGCTACTGCCATTGACAGTCGATGCAGTATTGAAACTCGGCTCAGCATCGGTCGAAGCGGTCTCTTTGGAATCGTTAGCTGGAATGCCACTCTTCGCGACACTGTTCTCCGCTTGCTTTTCCAACTCTTCCTGTTTCTTCTTCAATGGCCTCGCCTCCATTTGGTCTTCCAACGCTTTAGCCCTCTTTAACGCGATCTGATCTTGTATGGAGGCGTCGTCTTCTGGTTCTGTAGTGTCGGGCGGCGTCGTGCCTCGAACGGCTGGAACGTCAGTTGCTCTCGGTTTGACAAAGGTTGAATTGATATCGCCCATGCCCACGAAGAAATCAACTATATGGAATATCCATTAGCGTACTTGTGCTTTGTTCTCGGGCTCATGTACACATACAGGGTACCACCTTGACCAAATTCGGGCCATGGCTCCAGACCTCCCATCTGTCGTCGATGACGACTACCATACTTTGATCAGTCGGGAACAGCCTCTTCAGGTTCTTGACGGCCGCGCCTTGTAGGTCACTATTTTAGCCTTGGCAGTTTCGCAGACACCCTTAGAAAAACTCACTGCCGCTTTCGTCTCTGCTTAAGATCCTTTCGCTGAAATACTTTCCTTGGGGATCAATACCTTTGCAAACTGCGTTGGCATATGCACGAGATCCGGCGGTATAAACGTGCATTTCGTATAATTTAGACATCCTCTCCAGGAATTCTGGTAGACCAGGTCTGGAGCGAACATTGACATCAGCTTATAAACAGGATCGATATTCAGCCCGGCTTACCTGGGTTTGATATAATACCAGCACATATCTTCATGCCGAATGACTTGTCTGTATTTGCCCTTGAGGTGTGGAGGCAGCTCGTTGAGAAGCTGGAACCTAAAGACATCTCGAATGGCGTCTGCATTTGGATTACCTGATTTCTTCTCGTCTTTCCCTGGTTCTCCTGTATCATTCTGGCCATCCACCTGCATGTCCTTATCCGACGTCTTCGGCAGATCTGAAGCCTTCTTCTTACTCTCTTGCGGCCCTCTAGCTTCAAGTAAAGTCGTATCCGCATGTCCGCTTACACCAGCTCTGATTTCGCACACATTGGATCCCTTGCCAAAGCATTCGTCCAGCCATTCTCCAATGGTCGGATCGACCGCGGCATGGATAATTGTTTGGTCCAAATCGACTACGAGGATCAGTCGCTTTTCGGTAAGCAGTTTGACGCGAGATTCGAGAGCGATCTTGTGTGCTTGCTGAGAAATGAAGGGGAGATCAGCCTTGGTAGGTGAACAACCTCAGGTGGAGCGTACATACATCGTACGAGACTTTCACTCTAGAATCGTCATGCGCAATCTCTATGCCCTGGTTGGCCCCTTCCGAAGGTCTTGCCGCTCGGGATGGCGCACCGCCATATGACGATACATCGATTGCCTGTGAGGTGGAAATGTAGTCCTGACTGTACGGAGAGAAAGAACGTCATTTTCGTGTCCGGACCGGAAACTCGAATGCTATCAAGCCTTACGTAGACAAATCCGCTCCACAAACTGCACACATTCCGCTGAATTGAACTGGGTGCGAGCAAGGCTGCTGTATATGGATTGCTCGTTGTCTATAGAAAGCAAAACAGTTCCAGCCTCACGACACCTTCAACGAGTATACATCTTTCACTTGGGCTTACCCTGGACCGTAAACTGTCATGCCTTCTCTAATACTCTCGTCCCACTGCACTACCTCCCCCTGAATCGAGCTTTGCCACATGGCGATCAAGGTATCATCTCCTTGTTTCCTTTTCTTCCCACTCATTGCGGCGCCATTTGAATCGCCAGCTTCTCGGAGCAATGTTCCGTCCACAAAGTACGAGTAAGAAAGGATATTCTGGCCTCTTTTGACGGAATCTCCTGGCTTGACAAGGAATTTGGAGATGGTGATGGGATAAGGAAGGTTGGACGGGAGTGACAGGACGGTGGGTAGTTGGTCTAGTTCGTCCATTATAAATGGGAGAATGGCCTCGTCTGAGGGGCTGGTTGTTGACCGGTTGATTGGTATAGATGGTAGGGGAACACTTATGTAATGACGGATATGGAGCGGAAGGGGGTATAGGAAGGAGGTATAGCAATGATGTATCGGTCTCTCACCCTTCGTGCTCCCTTGTCCTCGTCGACTTCCGATCACGCTCAACAACCGGTAACCTAAGCGTTTGCTGACGTCATTTCGCCAGTCTGTCTGTCGAGTCTTCCTCCCTCTTTCTGCTCCTGGACTACCCAATCACCGTTCCTCAAGAGGAAGCCTTATAATGTGTTCTTACACCCAAGTTTGTAGGCACTGTGGGCATCCGGCCATATGCAATGCGACATGAAATGCAATCACCCATGTATCCTACACAACTCGCTCAGCCTGAAGCATTGAGACACTCCCGCTCTAGTACAACTCCGCCTTCCGCCAACCCCTCGTCCTTCTGCCTAGATTCCCATCAATGTATATACAGCGCAGGGAAGATAACGTAAACCCGTAGTCTTGATCACTACTTTTTCACCAGCAGATAGATGTTCTCATTTATCACCAGATTTGACATGTGTCGGTAGTTCCCTCGAATCGCCATAAGCAGACCGCCGAAAGAGAGGTAGGCAGTTCTAAGCGGAGACAACAAGGTTTGCCAGCCAAATTTTGGAGGGGGGAGCACAAAGAACCGTGAAAATCGCTCCAAATGAGGCAGTTAAAGCGAGACTTACGTCTGGTTGTCACCTTTTCTCGAGTCATCGAATTTGTAGATCTAGCAAAAATAGCAAAGGCGTAAGCAACCAGACCAGAGTAAGGCATCCTCGCTTGACGGGAAACAGTGACATTCTCGCCGAACAATCGTCAGGTAATCCTACTAGCTCGAGGTCATCGCCGGGCCCAAACAGACGCTGTTGTGCCATACCACAGATGGGCCTTGTCCGTCCCGTCCAACTGTCCCTTTTGCCCAGAACGATCTGAACTCCTCGGAGCCGAGTGCAATTTCCCCTTACAGCATTGCGTCATCGTTGACGATCTTCACACTGGACTACAAGCAGAATGAATCCAGTGCTGCGTTTACGAGGTGTGTTCGAATCGCACAAGAAATCACCGATACTCGCGAGTGAGCCGTTGGTCTTGCAGCTAATCGCATCCCACAGACCATATGTCAAGCGCAAACCCAAAGCTTGTCCAGTGCCACATGTCTCCCTTCGAGGATTTGCAGCCGATGGAATAGCAACTCACCTTGCCATACATCACATAGTCAAACTCCTCTGCTAACCCCTGTTCTCCGCCCCTCCACATCTCCCTTTTTCCTTCCTTAGCGCCATCCGAGAGCGAAGATATGGGATCTGACTGCAATGAACGGGCGAGGCAGATGGAGATCTTTTCAGACCGACGGAAGGAGATAAGTTCCGAGGCGTAGTCGAGGGTGACTTCCATGGCTTTAGGTTCGCAGAAGCATGTTAATCGCGAGACTAGAGTGCAAGACCGAGTTATCGAGCTGTCAGTTTCGTGGACAATGCAGGAGAATTCAGGGGTTGAGGTACCTTTATCAAATTTCTTGCCCTCCTTGTCGATATCCTATGGAGAGGTAGCGTTAGGAAATTATCATTCAAGCTTTGAGTTCCAGATGTTGGACTTACTGTAACAATGAACCCCTCTTGCAGCACAATATTTACCGAGTCAGACATGACGTGTGCTTTCAGATGATTCTTTCAAGCTTGGGATACTGGCGTATTGGCTGATCGACAGCTCTCTTTGCTGCCACCACCTGCCGACATCGACAACATGTCCTCGTAACCCACCCAAACTACAGCCTGGTCGATCACCCCTCCGACTTTGGTTTTCACGTGACTGGCGGACATGAACTGGCTAAATTGGCTGAGATGTCCGCAAATGAGTGATATCATCGTCCCGATCGTTCGGTCTCAGTCGGCGACACCAACGGTCAATCATTTCAGCAATACTTGCATTCCCCTAGGTATCAGGGTGGATCCCTCAGAAGCGGCATATTACCCTTCGCGATGACCATGGAGTCGCCCTACGAGTTTAATCAACTCCTCAAGGCGATAGCCGAGCCGCTGTCCGCTCACGGCGTTGACAAGCATGTGCTCACCGAACTCCTGGATCTTGAGCAAGATCCAAATGACAAGGGTGCCATGAAGGCTTTCGCCAGAAAGGCTGTGGAAAAGGAGTTTTTACAGCCCGTTAGAGATCTAGAGGATGAGAATATCGGACACTGGCAGATGTGAGAGAGACTGGCTTCGCAACTTGCGAAGAAGCGTAAAATATTTCCCTAATCGTGTCCCTTGAAAACAGGCTCAATCGGGTGGACGTGCCTTTGCCCCAGCCGGAGCTCGACACGCTTCCTCCAACACATACGGTAATCCCGCTTCTTCGTGGCCTGGATGGCGATTTCTTCGGATGGAAAGAGATATATGCGCCCCCTCCCGCGCCTCCTCCTACCGCGTCAGCGTCGACCGAACGAGCTCCTGGAGGAATGATGACTTTTGTTCGAGGAAAGGGAAACTATGTGCCATTTCGCCCCGGAGGATTGGACGACGATGCATTTTTACACGCTGGAAGTGGCGGTGCTGATGAAGATGGCGATGCGGACGAGGACGAGGAGAGTAGAATAAGGAGAGAACAGGAAGAGGAGGAAGCAATGGGCAAGACGTGGAAGACAATTGCTCCTGGATTCAAAAGAGGTCTCAAGCTCGACGGCGGTACGTGTCTGGTTGTCACATATTTCCAATGTGCGCTTATCGAAAGACTTTCCACGCCTGTTCCACAGCGGATGATTTCTTGAGGTCGGTTCTAGGCGTATCG
Source organism: Naganishia randhawae (assembly GCA_013461525.1). Classification (NCBI taxonomy): domain Eukaryota; kingdom Fungi; phylum Basidiomycota; class Tremellomycetes; order Filobasidiales; family Filobasidiaceae; genus Naganishia; species Naganishia randhawae. The sequence goes on from JABRPJ010000024.1 coordinate 197,128, forward strand.
TCTTTCAACGCACCGGTCAAACGGAAAAGGAGGCCAAAACAGCAAATCGGAGTGTCCAACACCGATATGCAGGACGGCGTAGCGGAAACTATGGATGTGAACATGGCTGTGAGTAACAGGGATTGGAGAGCACACAGGCGCATATCTGTACTAATAGGAGTCTTTCATGATGGCAGATTAAGCCTATGCAACATAGATCAGGCGCGGCTGATCGCAGCGAAATTGATGATCTGCTTCCTATCTCCGTAAGTTTCGGTTTACCAGACGTTCTTCGCTTTTACAGTACTAAACATCAATCATCGTATCAATGCTTGGGCAGCGATTACCTGCTCCACCTACCACTAGACGAAGAAGGGGCCCTCCGAAGCGAGAATGGGCACACGTTGTTGATGTGAATCAAGAGATGGTAAACGTGCGTCAATATAGCGAGAAAATACCATAATGAAATGCTAACGGATTGGGCTTTCAGTTCCATGAGGTCGTGCCGGAAATGGCTCACAAGGTAATCATTGCATTGCTGCTATAACTGGTTTGCATCTGTCAAATCTCATACTAACGAGCTTCAAATGTCTGCAGTACCCTTTCGAACTCGACACATTCCAGAAAGAAGCAGTCTATCATCTAGAAATGGGTGATTCGGTTTTCGTTGCGGCGCATACTAGTGCTGGAAAGACCGTTGTGGCAGAATATGCTATCAGCTTGGCCATGAAACATATGACAAGGTGGGTGCGCTGGTCTCGTCTTCACGCTTCCCGTTCGAAACAGTGACAATACGCTGAATTTGTGGCTGAATCATCTGACCCGCAGAGCAATCTACACTTCGCCAATCAAAGCGCTCTCAAACCAAAAGTTCCGGGATTTCAAGACTACTTATGGAGCGGAGAATATCGGTATATTGACCGGCGACGTTCAGATAAATCCTGAGGCGCCTTGCTTGATCGTGGGTTCCTTAATCCTTTCGTGATCGACAACTCGCAAAAAAATAATTGATGCGTGGTGTTTTGTAGATGACAACTGAGATCCTGAGGAGTATGCTTTACCGCGGGGCAGATTTAATCAGGGATGTCGAATTCGTGATTTTCGATGAAGTGCACTATGTCAATGACGCAGAGGTAAGCTGCAGCAATGCATTCGTCCTACATATGCGTAATAACGGAACGACTGAACTCGCCATTCTCAGCGTGGTGTCGTTTGGGAGGAGGTGATCATCATGCTACCCGAGCATATCAATATCATCTTGCTATCAGCCACGGTGCCGAACACGCACGAATTCGCTTCTTGGGTCGGGTATGTTAAGCACGGGTAAAGCACAATAGAATGATAAACGAAAACTGACGGACAACCGTAGGCGGACGAAGAAGAAGGATATATACGTGATCTCGACACCGAAACGACCTGTCCCTTTGGAACATTATCTATGGGCTGGAAAGGAGCTACACAAAATCGTTGATGCGAGCAGTCACTTTCTGCCTGAAGGGTAAGTCACTTCAAATGACCCAAGAACTTCCATTGCTAATTGCGTTGTTGAATAGATACAAATCCGCAGGGGATTCCCTCAAAAGGAAGCAAGAAAAGGAAAGGGAAGCCGCCGGTCTCCCACCATTGCAGCGTACTGGAGGCAGAGGCATGCCAGTGCGAGGCGGAGCGAGAGGTCTGCCCAACGGCCGCGGTACCCCTCCTACTCGTGGACGGGGCGGCGCTCAAGGTGGTCGAGGCGGATCTACTGGAGTCACTCATTATGGCGCCCCAAGATCATACGGGGGGGCAGGGTCGATGGACAAAAACTTGTGGTCCCAGTTGGTCAATCACCTCAAAAAGATTGATCTGCTTCCTGTCGTCGTATTCACCTTCAGCAAAAAGCGCTGCGAAGCCAACGCTGCGAGCTTATCAGCAGTTGACTTGAATGTCGCAAGCGAAAAGAGTGAGGTGCATGTCACTGTAGAGAAGGCTCTAACTAGATTGAAGGGTAAGCTGGGCAGGGCTGTGGACTGACAAATGTGCTGACAAAAGTATCATGTGGACAGGATCGGACAAGAAGCTTCCCCAGATTTCTCGGATGCGAGAGCTTCTAATGAGGGGCATTGGTGTTCATCATGGAGGACTGCTGCCAATCGTAAAGGAGGTTGTCGAAATTCTCTTCTCGCGCGGCCTCGTGAAAGTGTTGTTCGCAACAGAGACCTTCGCCATGGGCGTCAACATGCCCGCCAAAAGTGTCGTCTTCTCACACATCAGGAAACACGACGGGAACAACTTCCGAACTCTAGAGCCAGGAGAGTACACCCAGATGGCTGGTCGTGCCGGTCGACGAGGTTTAGACACTACAGGAACTGTTGTCATCATCGGGGGTGACGAGCTGCCAGAGGTACGCATCTCCACAGCGAATGTCCGGCGCACAGTTTGACCGATGGCAAATAAATCCCTTTTTTTTTTAAGCAATCGACGCTGACAGAGATGATGCTCGGAACGCCCAACAAGCTCATATCGCAATTCCGTTTGACCTACAATATGATTCTGAATCTGCTTCGAGTTGAGGCTTTGCGGGTAGAAGAAATGATCAAGCGAAGTTTCTCAGAGAATGCATCACAAGCGCTTGCCCCAGAGCAACAACGTCAAGTCGAGGCGGTAAGTCCCTTACGATTGCGCTCAAGACCTGTATCCCGAAAGCTGATAGGTCGTATTCTAGACTGAGCGCCGCCTTGCAAAGATACCTCAAGTCCAATGCGAAGTTTGCTCTCCCGATATTGAAGCGTTCTACGATGTATCTGCGGAAGTCGCACGCATGAACACTCGTCTCATTCAGGCTGCAGCCACTCATCATCAAGGCAACAAGACCATGAGCTCCGGGCGGCTAGTTTTACTCTATGACAAGGTGGGTTTAGAGAAGGTAACCGTATAAAATATTGCGTTAATAATGATTTGTTCAACAGCACTACCGCGGAAACTTGGGAATCATCCTCCGACCGTCGCCTGGATTGATCAACCCTGACTCGGTGGAGCCGCCTCCCGACGATGGCCTTCGGACCTACTGGGTCTTTGTTCTAGTTTCTGAGAGCACCAAGAACAAGGATGACGGTAAGTTATGGACCCGCCTTTCGAGCGCAATTAATACTGATGTCTCTCACAACATTCAGATTTTGAAGCAAAGACTGCACCGCCACGTTGGAGAGTCTCCCTGGAAGAAAACCCGGTAGTGGAACCGACATGGGAGATCGTAACTGTTGCGACATCGAGTATCAATCTAGTTCTTAATAGGGTTGAAAAGGTGGGACCTGTGACTTGCCTTGACATTCGCGACTTAACTGACACGTTGACGTGTGCTAGGTCGACGTCAATGCAGTATTAGACAAGGGCGATAAAGTTGCAAGTGAAGCCACACTGGCTGGGTTGCAAGAATTATATGAGTCGCTGCGGAAGACTGAAAGCTTGCCTGAAGTCGAATGGACGAGGATGCGTCAATTGGAATTCCAAGAAGCCCTGAAATCCAGGAATACTATAGCCAATCGTTTATCAAGTATGAGCTGCAAACTATGCGCCGATTTCGCTGATCATGTGAGTTTCTTGCCATTCATTGTTACTCTACATCGCACTAACCATCGATAATCAACAAAGTACGAAATTTTACACGAACGAAAGTTGGTTGAAGGGGATCTGCAGCAACTGAAAATGGCGCTATCGGATCAAAATCTGGAGTTGTTGCCCGATTACGAACAACGAGTCGATGTCCTCAAGTCGCTGCAATTCATCGACGACAATGCTACCGTCTTGCTAAAAGGCAGAGTTGCATGCGAGGTACGTGAAGGGTTTCTTGATGTCTGATGTGGATCTAACGACCAGGTTGTGGCAATAGATCAACTCTTCGAACGAGCTCGTTTTGACCGAGCTGATTCTAGAGAATATCTTGGCGGATTATACGGCAGAAGAAGTTGTCGCGCTGCTCTCCGTTTTCATATTCGTGGAAAAGACAGAGTCCGCTCCCGAGATTCCTGAAAAGATTCAACAGGTACGTTCTAGACCTTCTCAATGCCAGATGTATACCTGTTCTTACACATTCTCGGCACAGGGCTTGGACGTCATCTATGGTATTGCGGAGAGAATCGAGGCAGTTCAAGACGCCCACTCTGTTCGACATGATGAATTTGTTACTCAATGGAAACATGGACTGGTGGAGGTCGTCTATGAATGGGCAAAGGGCATGGTATGTATTTCGCCTGTCACACGTCAGCGCCGTCTAAGCGATAATCTTACGACTTCCTCTGTTTTCTCTGTAGCCTTTCGACCAGATCACGGATCTCACGGATGTTCCAGAGGGTACAATTGTACGATGCATAACGCGTCTGGATGAGACTTGTCGGGAAGTACGGGATGCAGCTCGAGTGATTGGCGACCGCGACTTGTTTGCCAAGATGGAGGAAGCGCAGGCGCTGATCAAGCGAGACAGTAAGTCTACGCCTGCTCGCCTCGAGGGGAATCTCTTACTTACCTCGTTGTTCCTCAGTCGTTTTCGCTGCTAGTCTCTACTTCTAGAACCTATAGAGATGTTGTAGAGGTCAATTGCGTTGAAAGTAGATGAGGAACAAGTGCCATACATGAATTTAGTCCGCAAATTTGGCGTTGTTCCGACTCGTCCACGGGCATCGCTCATGACGGTACCAAAAACCCAATCATACATGTATCCAGCATGTAATCCACATTCACCCATGCATGGGTGAGCACTGACAGGGCCCACCAAGGACAAGTTAGCGAAAGCGCGGAAGAAGCGGGAAGCGTATAGGGGGAGCTGTCGAAGCGTACTAAATAGTTTCGTCCCATCTCTTCCCGCACATCGCATGAGTTCTTTTTCTCCACCAGGGTGGAAACGTAGGTATTCTGTAATGTTGTATACCTTGCCGTTGAACGCGGACCAAGCGTCGCTGGGTGTATTATGCTGAACGACGACGAATCCGACGAGAAACAGAGAAGAGGCCAGCGTGATCAGCGTGGACCTTGTGGCTGCGTGAATCCAACCGGTTCGCATACCTTTTTCAACTCATCAAGCGATACCCGGATCGGCATCATATGCCCAGCGCGTAACTTTGGATCGCCACTACTCTTCACCCTCGCCCAATCGAGCGGACTGCACCCGGGAGCCAAGGCTACTTTTGCCCGCTTCTTCACAGCCGGATTCGGCTTTTTTGTCGTCGTTGGCGGGGTTTGTAAGCCTGATGATGGCGCAGCTGAAAGGGAATTTGCAGTCAGAGCCGATGATTGAGAGAGTTTTATTTGGCGTTGCGGCGGGGATAGGGTACGGGAGGAGGAACTCGATGTCGGTGAGGGGGGGACAACATCGACGTCGATCTCTGCTGACGGTGGTGGTGCCGGTAAAGCTGTGTGATTCGCAACCGGTTGCGGTATTTTACTCCTTTGAGCAGAGTCTAGCATCGGGAATGCGGGAGGCACATCGATATCCTCGACTCGCGCCGTGGTATCCTCCGAGTCCTCTCCCTGCGCTCCTGATTTACCGCCGTTTTCGGTGGTACTGACGGCCTCTTCCGAGGCCTTTGTCGACCAGAACGGGAACCGGGGGATTGCCTGCAAGGTAAGATAGGTTAGAGCTGCAATGGATATGGAGGCGGAAGAACAAGGGGGCCCTTACGAATGCCATTTCCGCCGAGAAGTCGTAGCTGGGGCCTGGCGGAGGGGTTGTCAGGATCGGCGGTCGAGGGGTGGTGCGGGTTTTCGCTACCAGTCCTCGGTCGACCGGATGTGGCTGGAAAAGGCTCGAGGTGCTGGATGGCGACTGTGCCGATTGCACGGGTTGTTTACTTTGTCGAGCATGCGGGTCCCACTGATGGCAGGCTTGTTTCAGCTCCTTCTCCATCGTCCCGCCCGGGCCGTATATAGGCAGTCGGCAGTCCCCACCGAGTTTGCCATACAATGTCCCCTCGAGATAGGTCGCCCGCGAAATGCCGTTTCCCGACGACGTCCAGCCCTTCCAAGCCAGTCTTGCCCAGGTCACGGACCACATCAAAGCCCGCTTCACCAGCTTGAACGACGATCATCCCATCCCCTCCAGATCAGAGATCGATGCAGCGCTTCGATCTTTGCCCAAAAGCATACCCTCTACCGGCCTCGGCACGCATTCCACTCTGCAGCATCTGTTGCAAGATATCACTCCAGGGCTGCTCAGGGGTCATGCTGGTTCGCGGTTCTTTGGCTTGGTAACGGGAGGAGTTACTCCTGCTTCACAGTTAGCCGATATCCTAGGCACGTCGTGTAAGTGTCCATCCCGCCACTCGTCCTTGCTCCCGAGTTCGTGCTGTTTACGAGCAGGATGCCCTAGACGATGAAAGCCTACAGATAAACTTCCCGGTATGACCTTTTAGGGATTCTCGGCATTCCGTCAAGCTGACTTTTCACAATCTGGAAACCAATAGGATGCTACCATGGCAGTAGCGGTAGAACAGAAAGCGCTGGATATGGTCCTTGATCTCCTCGGGATCCCTGTGGAAAGATTTCAAGGGCGGAGCGTGACCACCGGTGCTACCGCCAGCAACATCATGGGCCTCGGTGAGTCCCGTTTCCCCTGGCGAAGAACTATAGCCGTCATATCGCCCTACAACGCTTCCATTCCTACAGCATGTGCCCGCGATGCTCTCCTCCTTGATTCCCCCCATTTGCCGGAAAACTACAACATTGCCGAGAACGGCTTCCCACCATCCATACCTTCGCCTGCGAACCCGGGCGGAAGCTTCATCCCGCCCATAAAGGTTCTCACCGTCAAAGCCCACGGCTCTATCCTAAAAGCGGCGGCGGTGACGGGAATCGGCAGGATGAATGTGCACGAGGTCGCGGATGGTTCGTCTCCCAATCTGCAAGATCCCTGGGCGTTAAAGTTTGATTTAGGAAAGCTGGCGAGGGAGTTGGAGACTGCGAAGCGCATGGGACAAGGTGTCGTTGTGGTCGTCACGCTTGGCGAGGTGAACACTGTAAGCATTGTAACTTCCGGCCCTCGCTCACCTCTCGGCTCAGAGGTTGATCCGACCTTGTTCCGCACGGGTCAGGGCGGTTTCACCCCTGATATTCCTGCTATTGCGGATCTTTGCAAAGCATACGGTGCTTGGCTACACATTGACGCAGGTAAGTGGGAGTTCTAGCTCAACCGTACTGTGCGAAGTGCATATTCAACGCCTGACGCCATATCCCCTCCGCGGAAAACGTCTGTAGCTTTTGGCGGCTTTGCTGCGCTATTGCCACGCTACAGGTATCTATCACGAGAGATGGAAATGGCAGACAGTTTGACTCTTGATGGTTCGCACACATCCCCCTGACGGTTTTCACGTCGCATCAAGCTGATACGATGCGTCCATTACATACTGGCCGGATACAGCGCACAAGTGGCTCAACGTAAGTTGTCCGAAAATATACCCCGTTAAGCGCGACCTGATCAAGTATGTGTGCCTTATTAGGTACCATACGACACTGCCATGTTCTACACGCGCAATGCCGCTTCCTTAAAACGCAGTTTCGGCCCTTCCCCACGTCTCGGGACTCCCGCTTACCTCAAAGTACACTCTGACGAGGTTCCCCCTGCGACGGCAGAGGGGCCACCAGTCGTTGTGCCCGACGATATCGTCAGGCTCCGCGCGTGGCATGCGGATCTGCCAAGTCCTCTAGATTGCGGGATCGAGAATTCAAGGAGGTTCCGTGCGTTGCCACTTTACGCCGGTTTGCTAGAACAGGGTAGAAGCGGGTATACTGGTGCGTGATTTCGGATGCTTTTGCGCATAAGAGAACAGAGCGCCACATCTGACGCGCATGGAATCGTTGCTCATGGTGATGCAGACATTGTGCGGCGGAACTGTGACTTTGCACAGAGGATATGCGGGTGGATGGCGGACCCTTGTGCTGGAGGGAAATGGTACACCGTTGTTAATGCGCAACCGGTGCCTGCCGATACAGATCCAGCGCAAAGCCGCGCCATGGTTCCACTCAACGTCGTCCTCTTCCGGAGCTCAAGTACCTCGCCGTTCCCTCCTGACGATCAGACATCCACGCCCCGTCTTCTCCACGCAATCAACAGGCAACGTTTAATCTACGTCACGCCTACCAGCTGGGCCGGGGTAGGGGCATTGCGGATTGCCGTGTCGAATTGGAGAACAGGGAGGGTGGGGGAGGGTGATTACGAGGCAGTCGTTCGTGCCTTGAGTCGGGCTATGGACCCTCGGATCGAGTAGGCGGGAAGGTGGGTGATGAGTGGACGAATATATACGTTTTTTGGTATTGTTAACCTGATAGGACCGGGACATGGTTTTCTGTCGCGCTGACGTTGCGCTGATTGATGGATCATGATAGCTATCATGTGACGTCGCGCGGATTGATGGATCATGATGGACTTGACGGCGGTCCATCAGTTAGCATCCGCGCTGCCATCACTTTATCACTCGTGTCGGCGATCTGTTTGTCCTTTGCAAAGGGCGCCATCAGGAAGGAGCATGTGATCCAGTCTGCCCGTCTTTCACGTAGTATTCTATATAACAATAAGACCTGTCCTCCAGTGTTCAGTCCCTTTCCCGCAATCCTCGCCCCGCCCGTCATCATGTGCCACCTCTCACCCACCGCCACCCTCTTCTCCGCCGTCATGGCCACGTGTGGCTCGCTGTGCATGACCTATCATGCATGGCAGTACAACCGTCTCCGTTGTTTGTGGTACAAGAATGAGGACTTGTTCAGGTGGATCGTTACCGTCAGTCTGCTTTGAACCCCTGAGCGCGCGCGCGCGGCTCTGATGCAGTGGCATTGATCCTTCGTCCCCTTGCGCCAATAGTGGTGTCTCCTTGGATCCAGCCTCGCGGTAAGTGACTAAACCCCGCCAGGGAAGGCCGTGAAAGGAAGTTGCTGGACTTCTCATCTTCCACCTACTGTCCTCATCATCAGCTGACAGCAGCAGAAACGATCGCGACCTACGTCAAATACAACGAATACTACATATACATCCCTAGAGTCGGGATCAAGGTCAAGCCGTATTCCCTGTGGAGCGCGCATCACAGGGATCTATTCCGCGGGAGTTATTGGTTGATGGCGGCAGGGATCGTTATGCTGCTCGCGGTGCACTTGGAGGAAGTGTTGGTGAGTGGCGCAGATGGACATGGTCTTTCTCGCATATATGGCGTCTGATAGGCTTTCCCTTGACGCAATAGTTCTGGGGTTACTTGATTACCACCATCAAATCCCAGCGTACTCAGCCCTGGTTCCGCTCCATCTACTTCAAGCTCTGGGTCGCCGGCGTCGTGACTTGCACCGGGATCGTCTTTGGTGCCGCCGGGATAGAGACGGAGGTTATGACGAGGGTGAGTCGTTGAGCCGCTTGAAGTCCTCTATCTCGTCTTGTGCTAATTGTACCTCGTACGCATGGTAGATGGAAGCGAATATCTATTTCTCAGGGAGCATGTTGTCTATTCTGTAAGTGCCCCGCCTTTGCGCATAGTCCAAGACCAAGATTAACTCGGAGGAGCCGGCAGTGCGACGATCGGTTCGGTGGCGATTTGGTGAGTGCTGCGTTGAGTTGCCGCCCGCCATGACGCACGAAGGAGGCAATGTTAACCCTCCTTGTGGGGATGGATCGCTAGCTGGATGTTCCCCGGGTTCATCAAAGAGTCGAATCGACAAGGTACGGATCGCACCTCGCGCGTAATTTCCCAGGCCTCACGATTACTCTCTCTCTCTCTCTCTCTCTCTCTCTCTCTCATGTCTCAAACATTTTCTCCGCCCCCCCCTCTTGGCAGGCGCCAACCCGGAAGTCACGGCGAAGCTCCAATTCTTCAAATCAATGCACAACCTGCGTGCCATCTTCCGTGTGTTGTACTCCGCTGCGATGTTAACCCTCGCGACGGACGGACTAACATCGGCGCAGAAGATCAACCATCAGGAGTAAGTTGTTCCTCGAGGCGTGCGTACAAGGAGCGGGGGGTGGCTGATAAAAGGTGCGAGTTCGCGGTCGAAGGTTCTGGACGGATATCTTTTTCGCGGCAACGGTGTAAGTTCGACACTTGAAAAGCGGTTCAGCAAGGGTTGACGACTGATTGGGGTTGATTATGTATGGCGATAGGTTCTGTATCTTTGCGGCCACAATGTTATCGCTGGTGGTAGGTTAACCGTCCTGACTTTCCCTTGCCCAAAGTTTGCAAAATCAAGATTCCTTGCGTGATCAGATTCTTCTCCCGCGATCCATGCAAGAGGAAGCAGGCTACCATCGACCTGCCAACATCTTTGTCCGACAAGCGTACCCAGTAACCTCGGCCGGCGCAGCTCCCACCGGCGACGGCTACGCCCACAGCGCCGCGTCGTACGGCGCTACCACGGGCGTGGTTGCACCGCTCGAGGTCTCGGGCCCTTGGGCGATCCTCGGGGAACGGCTAAACCTGGACAAGGACGAAGTGAGGGAGTTGATGGCGAATAATGCAGCGAGGCAGGAGGAGGAAGCGGAGATGGCGCAGGCGCAAGCCCCGGGGGTTGCGTATGACTTGGCGCCGTTGTTTTCGCCGGAGCGAGGGAGGGCTTTTTGAGCGGGCGTTTGGAAAAGGTGGGCGGGAAGGGTTCAGTGACTGTAGAGTGTTTGTAGGGAATATGTGAATACCTTTACTTGAGTGAATCCGACGCGATCGAGCACCCGGCGTTGTCCGAGTCCCGCATGTCTTAAATCAACGTCCCCATCGCAAGCAACTGGGTATTCTGCGGCCCCCTTTCTCGTCCATGCTGCGCGCACTACGGAGCATGTCATCTGCCGCCGCTCCCTTGTACCGCAAGCAACCGCTCACCGTCGCTTGCGTGCAGTATGAGCCAAAGCTGAAAGACGTTCGGGGCAATATCGCCCGAGTGAGGTCGCTTCTCCGTGGGTACGGACGTCCTCTGCTTCCACACACGCCTGGACAGTGACAATCGCTAACAACATCCACTTTCCCCTCCCCCTCCTGGATCAGCTTGCGGCGGAATCAAGTCGACCTCCTCGTATGCCCCGAAATGTTCTTGACGGGGTACATGTTCGCCTCGGCACATGACATTGCACCCTTTCTCGAGCACCCCCGAATCGGCCCCACAGCGCTCTTCTGCCGGGAGATGGCGACAACGTATGGATGCTGGGTCGTCGCTGGGTACCCGGAAATCGCGGTGGATACGGATGTCGGAGCGTTGGCGAAGCGCGAGGAAACGGGCACAGGTGGGACGGAGGGGGACGACGCGGCCAAGCCAGGATATAATTCCGCCGTGGTGGTGTCTCCTACAGGCGAAGTGGTGGGCAACTACCGTAAGAGCTTTCTCTTCGACACGGACAAGACGTGGGCGCGGGAAGGTAAGGGACCCCTTCCGGTTGTTTTCCTCTACGTACAATCTAGAAGAACCTTTGCCGTTTCTTCTAGGTGATGGGTTCAAGGTGTTTGATCTTCCGCCACCGCTTGGGAGGACAGTAGTTGGGATATGCATGGGTACGTCCATTCCAAAGGCACAGCCCGAACACGAGCTCACCCACCTCGGCGTAGATATGAACCCCAAAGACTTTCTAGCCCCTTTTGACGCGTACGAACTGGCAAATTATGTCAAGACGGCTCAGGCGGACACGCTTGTCGTTCCGTGAGTCGTTCAGCCGATGCTTGAAACTCTGTATCCATTGTTCATCGTTGGTGGCCCTCTTCCTCCCTGATCCATGGCATGCGCGGCTCATTCGGCAGCATGAACTGGCTACAGCCGCCACAGGAGCCACCAGACGATCCAGCATCCGTCGTCGAGGCTGCACGCCGTCAAGAGACTCCTCCAAGTGACGACGATGCGGGACCGGAAATGTCGACACTGAACTACTGGGCGCATCGGCTGATGCCTCTGCACGATCCCGCGCCTACTTACCCGCCGCCACCGAATAATGACACTACTTCGGGAGGCACACAAGGGGAACAAGGTGCAAAGGAGGTGGTTTTTATTGCTTGCAACCGTGTAGGCACGGAGAACGGTACGTACGGTAGTCCCTCTTCCCGCCCTCGGCCTTGCTGAGCTCGCGATGGGAATTCAGGGACGACGTTTGTGGGCTCTTCGGCTGTGTTGACGATCTCGTCGGAGCCGAGTAGGATTGAGCTCATTGAGGCGTTTGGGAAAAAGGAAGAAGGCGTGATGTTTGCTCATGTTCACTGAGAGGGGTAATGGTGAGGCGAGTGCACGTGCTGGCTATAGATGAAGGGCGGGCATGTTTGCTTCGCCGACCGCATGTAAGATAAGACCTCGTCTGTCTAGCCCAGAAACAGGTTACGATGAGTTTAGGTCTAGTGAATGTCATCAGTCCAGGCACCGCGCGCTATGCTGGGCATACAATCGAAGTAAACGATTCCTGGACAACCGCTCCAACACTTCAACCGCCAGATGAAGACACACTGGCCCCGTTCTTCGTTCAATCATTGTCATCAAGACGAGAGCTGATAAGCCCATCCAGCGGCGCACAACCTGATATTCGCAAACTCTTCACGAGGTGGCATTTATAGCATCCCCGTGGCAGGGCCCCTGTGACGGGCCATGATGACCACGGACAAAGTCCACCCCGTACAGACCGAGTCTGGTCTAGCCCGCGACGAGCGTATGATGCCGCCCGAGAAACTTTGCGCAGATATTCTGCGCCGTCGGTTCGTGCGCGAGGTCGTCTGCGCAAGCCTGCATGCCCAAGCGGTCGACGGAGGGTGGACCGATGGCGCGGGCGAGGGTGACAAGATCAGGTGCGCGCGTCAATGTCTCCCGCTGCTGCTGTGCCGTTCAACAAGTAGGGTTGAACACGGGGTTCGAGCGCTGCAAGTGAGGTGTCGCCAGTGGCGATCGCGTGGTTCGTGCGTGTCCAATCACGCTTCAACGTATCAACCGCATCGTCGCATCCCTCACGCAAGCCACCTTCAACAGGTTCAGTATAATGGCTGGAAGTCCACGAGGGAAGATTTGAGAGATATCGGTACGGTGCATGTTACCGAGAGACGGACCACTGTTGTCCAAAATCGGTAACGGGACCTGAGGCGAATCAGGGGACGGAGGGAAAACACGTTCATGGAAGATGACCGCTGTGCATTGCGCCCGGCGGAGACTTGGCATTTGCCCTCGTAGTAGGACCCGGCGACGTTACTGACTCGGTTTATACGCCGGCAGGGATGGTGCCGACCTGGTAAACAGAGTGAGGAGAGGCGATGGCGCTCGTGTTTCCCTGTAAGAGTGGATCCCTCCCTGCGTCCAGGTCGATCACAACCTGCACTTGTCGCTATTGGGTGGTTCGCTTTACCACACACGTCAGGCATTCATATACACTATTGGGACGGATTAAACGGCTCCGCCTCGCGAGGCACTACAAAACACCCATCATCCCATCTTGCTCTCCCTCCGCCCTCGCCCCTGCGCCGCCGCCGACCAACGCAGCCTGCGCCATCCGCTCCTCATCCCAGTCGATTACCTCCCCACGTTCCAAGACGCGGCGCCAATACCGCTCCGCCCGAGCGGACAGGTTGGACGGGATCACGGCCCCGGTCGTCGTCGTCGTCGTGTTGTCGGCGGCGGCGGCGGTGGGTGATGACGATGGATCGGTGTCACCATGTTGTTCGTCGTCCTCCCCTTGCCTCTGCCTCTCCCGCTCACGCGCCTCGGACTCGGCAGCCTCGGTCAACTTGCGGCTCAACAACCTCATATGCGCCTCCCGTTCCCTGATTGCGGCCTTGCGCGCATTATCCCCGGCCGGCCACAGCGCCAACAGGCACACGTACAGGGGGAGGAAGACGTACGTCCATGCGGCGCTTGGGTCCGGCGGGGCATACGGCAGGTTTTTGTCGGTCCGTGGGATCCGGTGGTCGTTTATCGTGGTGATGGGTGTGTGGGCGCTGCTGGTAAGGGAGGAAGGGTCGTGGTAGAACAGACGGAGGCAACGGCGTTCGTATGCGAGTCCGAGGAGCGGGAGGGGGTTTGGTTTCGTTCGTGCGGAAGGGGTTGATGGGGCCGGGGCTTGTTGTCTGTTTCTTCCTCGGCGCGCACGGAGGGGACGTTGCAGCCGGTCCGCATCAGCGCCGTGGATCCCGTCGGCAGCAGCGGCGGCGGCCAGCATCTCCCGTTCCGCGGCGTCCAATAGCCTTCGATCCTCTTTCAGAAACAGGGCCAGACATTCCCACACCCACCACCCAACAGCGACCCCGACAAACGCCCAGTACCGCCAGTCCGAGGTGCGCAGGCCGCGGGTGATCATCCAGAGCGCGATCTCGACTTTGATGGCCGCGGCGATGAATCGGGGGATGAGACGTGCCGCCAGCCGGAGTCTACTCGGCATTGGAACGCCGGTGGTGGGTACTGCCGCCGCAGGAGGGCCGGTCTCGGTAGTGGGTGTAGGCGCGGGCGCGGCGATGTAAACGTCGACTGAGCGTAACGACTGCTGGAGGGCGTCGATGATCCGCGTGTGCAGGGTGAGACGGGCAAGAGCGAGTCGCTGTTCGTCGGTCTGGTCGTCCAGGTCGGAGAGAACGAGTTTATAAGGGTACCCACTGCCAGGCGAGGGAGTAAGCAGGGGCTTTGTGCGGGCAAGGGCGCATAAACGTACTCGAGATCCACAAGAACCGTCGCCATTCCCGTTTCCCGTTGTTCCTCGCGCAGCTGCTGAACGACCCGCTCCGCCTCTTGCTCGAGATCCACCGTTGCCCCGGCGTCGTCGCCCGGCGCCACTGTTCCGTCCTCACGGATGTTGCAAGCCGCTCTGACCCGGTCGACATGTTGCTGCGCCTCGGCGAGGGGGATGACGGGGCGCGGGACGAGCGAGTGCCATGGGACGGGCGGGAGGGCGAGGAGGGCGAGGACGTCGTTGTGCTGTGTGTACCGGTAGAAGGCGATGGCCTCTGCGATGGCGAGGTAGGCTGGGTTGGGCGTGGGTGGCATGGTGGGGGTCGGTGGCATGGTTGGTTGGTTGGGGACTATTCGCTCACCTCGACCGTGGCCCTTTATGGGACGCGGCTTGGGGCGCACCCGCCGTGAAATGTAAACAACGAGCGGCCGCATATAGCAGAGTCGGCGGGGAGGTGTGACTATGCGACCCGACCCCGCCCCCGCCCACCACCACCCACCATGCCGCCACGCAGATCCGCCGCCGCGGGAGAGGGCCCCACCGCAAAGCCGCCCCGCCAGTCCCTCAAACGCAAGTCCATCAGCACCACCGCGCTCGAGCACGTCGAGGCGCTTCTTCCCGCGAGCTGTACGCCGGGGTATGTTCCGCCGGATGGGGGGCGGGGGGAAGCGAGTGGGAGGAGGGGAGCGGGCGGGAGGGAGGCAGCGCTGAGTGAGGAGGAAAAGGCGGCGTTGTTGGTCGAGGTATGTCCGACGAGCGAGCCGAGAGGCGCGAGGGAGGAGGCGGCGCGAGGATCTGGCGCCGCAGGCTTCAAGCCCGGAGGGCCGGGGGAGGGAGGGACGACCGACCCTTCGAGGGCGGCGTAGGCCGCCCGAGAGTCGTCGCCCCCGAGCGAAGCGAGAAAACTCCCCCGAGGGCGACGTAGGCCCCCCGAGCGTAGTCGCCTTTGCCGAGCGCGCCAGCGCGAGTGAACATTGGGGAAGGGAGGGACGACCAACCCCTCCGAGGTCGACCTCGTCCCTCCCTCCCCTGCCTTTCGAGGGCGGCGTAGGCCTCCCGAGTCTCTTCCCAGCGAAGCCAGAATCCGGCGCCGCACTCGACAAGTCCAAGGGACTCGCGCTGCAGCTACGAGTCCGGAAGACCGAGTGTTCTCGGCAGGCAGGGGCGCCTGACGCCTTGACTTGCAGAGGCGGTCGTATGTCGGTCGAGCCCCGGTGGTTCGTCTTCCAGGCTTCCACAAGGTGGCCGACAAGCGGTCGCAGGGCGCCAAACTTGCCTCACTACTCGGCTGCTGTTCCCTACCGCTGCCGTTCCCTATCGCTGCCGTTCCCCATCGCTGCCATTCCCACCGCTGGACCGCTAACGACCCCTTTCCCCCGGTGCGACCCCTAGATCCTCGGCTTCCAGCCGACAGAGCTGCTGCAAGACATCACCGAATCCGCGCGCCAACAGGTGGACAAGACGGTGCTGACGATCGAAAACTGGCTGAGCAAGGTCGTTCGTTTGTCTGCGGGCAAGGGCAGTAGCAAATCGGGACAGGGAGGGGAGGATGAGATGATGCTTGAAGTGGATCAGGTGCGGACCCTTTTCGCTCGTACGGCGCTCCGGTTACCCATCGTAACCTGTCTTCCCGCCTAGGGACTCCACGGATTGGAAACCCTGCTCAACGATCATATGGACACCGCGCTTGATAAACTTACCAGTTGGGCTTTACGGAATACGTTTGAGATTCCGGACGAGTTACGGTTGACATTGGTAAGGCACCGCACTTGCTCCTTTCCGCTGCCCTGCATAGCCTGATCCTCTTCGACCGCGCAGCCATGGCACGAGGGGCTAGATTTCGACCGGGGGACCTACGTCGCGGGATTACCAGAAGGCGAGTTGGCCGTGCAGAAGAACATTGAAGAGTTGCGTGAACAAGTTGAGAATGTACGTCCCGTCCTCTCCTGCCTGCCTCCGCATCTCAACCGAGTGCGCCCCGAATACAGATGAGGAAACTCCACAACGGTCTCACCCTTGCGGATCGGGCGGTGGAGGGCAAAGTAAAGGCTTTGCAGCGGCAGAAGGAGGCGATAGGGTTCATCACCGCGCTCGCGAGTGAGTCGGGAAGTAAGTCCATCCCTTGCGCCTGTCGCTCTGTGCTTTGAAGAGGGACTGACTGCCCTAGAGTGGAACAGTCAAATCCCTTCCCGATACGGCACACGAGATCACCACGCATATGGATACGCTCTATCACGACCTGTCCAACGAATTCGGCGCGGTCGTTCCCACACCTACCCTTCCTTCGGGGAGCATAGCATCTGACCCCTTCTCCACCAGCACGACGTCCACGGGCGCAGCAGCGGCCCCGGGCCCGGCAGGGACGACCCCTTTCACCCGGGAATGGGAATTCGGCCGCGCAGCGTACCTTTCCTGGGCCGTCTCACGCGCCCGCGCACTCGTCGACGCGCATACGGAGATGGACGTGGATGCAAACGCCGCCACCGCCGCCGCGGCAGACGGCGAGCAAAAGCGGCAAATGGACGAATTGCTGGCGTTGACGCGCGAGGTGTCGGGGCCTGTCGTCGCCGCCGCCGCCGCAGCCGCCGCCTCCGGTTCCAGCGCGGGGGAGTCGACGCAGGCGCAGGGTGCACAGGGGATGGGATGGGCGTTGCAGGGGCTTTTGAGACGTGATCTGGGTGCCGGCGACGGCGGGGAGAGCGGCTAACGTCAAGGCGCCGGTTCGCGTGTCTTAGGAGTAGTGGTTAGAGCGGATGGGACAGGGTTGTATACTTTGAACCTTTCCTCCAGGGGTGGTTCCTTGGTCCAGTAGTTTGTAATGTTGTAGACGGAACTTTGAGATTAACTCACGGGCGCGGCCAGTCTGGTTGCTCCTGCCGTTTGCCACCTGTCACGCTCATTTCGAGTAGTGGTGCAGGGGATGTTTCCTCCCCGACACCGTTAGTACGATTTCCGTGGGGTCGAATGTATCTACTTGGACGGTCCTCGCGAGCGGGAGTGCCGATAGCCAAAAACACAACAACACACTAGTTAGGGGTGGGGGGCAGGGAAGAGCAGGTCTTGGCCGCGCGAGTAATAGGAACAAACCAACACGCCTCTCTCCGATCGGTAACGATGTGCCGGGAGTCGGAATGACTCCTCGTCGAGAATTCTGCAAGCCTTTTCCTTTGCTTCCTGTTCTTCGGTATGATTTTCCTCCGCCTGCCGTCTGCGCCTGGAAAACGATATGTATACAGCGTTACAAGATATGGTACATTTTGTGGTTGGGGCGCCTATGACGAGTCTGTAAAGCACCCGTTTGCACTCTATGCCACCCCACTCCAAGGCACGTCCGAGATTATGCATCGCGATTCGTCGGCCACGTAGGACGGGCGGTGGCCCAAGTGCGAGATGGTGGTTCCCGACATTGATCAAGGATCCGGGCAACGAGAAGCCCAAGGAGAAAAGGAAATGGGCATTTAAAATCCTACGGGGAACGGTAACGGAGAGTAAGCGCGCATGTACCCACCTACGCCCACACGCGGGGGCGCGGGCGCGCGGAAGGGTATAAAGACTGACCATACCGTCCGCCACTCTCCTTCTTTGTCCTCTTGTTCTGCGCGATGCGTTCCTCGAGCGCCTGTCGATTCGCATGTGCGTCTTTGAGCAGCGCGGAGAGCTGGTGCCGTTGGCCTGCCTTTCCGAGGGTCTTTCCGACGGCCTGTGGCGGGGGGGGGGGGGGGGGGGGGGGGGGGTTGGTTTGGTTCAGAGCACGGGCCGGGGGGGGGGGGGGGTTGTCACCTTTTATGTTTTTGTTTATGCTTAACAGGGAGGAAATA